>CAUYTI010114730.1:0-55920 GCA_963575145.1 Galago senegalensis | reverse complement strand
AATATAAACGTCTTAACACAATAACTAAGAAAATGACATAAAGGCTATGTTAACCAGTTTGATGAAAATATTTCAAATTTTACCCCATGATTGCATTAATGTACATAGCTATCATTTAATAAAATAAATAAATAAATAAATAAATGAAATAATTTGGTATTTGCTAATTTCTGTGAAACTAAATATAAAATTTTTAGGATGCTATTTAAAGGTATTTTTTAATCACTAATTTTTAAAATTGAATAATCTTTTCCAAAAAAACATAATACGCCCAAATATCTGAATTTCTGTTCTTATAAATCCCATTTGGGTTTTACTGAAAGTCACCCATTATAAAGGGTGTTAAAGGAAATAAACTACAGGAGAATTCACTCAATGAAAAGGAAATATCCAAAAGGCTATTCAAGCTAGGATCCTTGCAAAGTAGTGACCAAATAATTCAAGCAAGGACATGAAGAAATACTCATATTTAGTATGTCAACAGAAAGAAACCATCCTCTGTAAAATAAAGTTTTATTTAAAGAGATTTATTCTGAGCCCAATGTGAGAACCATGACTGGAGCCACTCCCAAGGACACTTAAGATAATGGACTCACGGTGGCGGGGTTACAGTTCAGTTTTATACATTTGAGGGAGACAGGAATTACAGGTAAAGTCATAAATCAATACAAGCAGGCGCTTATAGGTTATAGGTAGGTTTAAAGATTCTTTAGTTGACAATTGGCTGAAAGGGTCAGGCTTTGTCTAAAAGACCAGGAGTCAGGGAAAAGGAATAGTTGAGTTAAAATAAGGGTCTGTTTGTTATTCAGAGACAAACTATAGGACATATGCCCAGACCCCACTGGTTTGCTGTACACCATATTGAGGACTTGCAGCTACGTCTTGCATAGCCTTGGGCCTGTTAATGAATCACAAAGAACATCTCTAAGAAGGGAAGGGGACATGATCAGGTAGGTCCAATCTTTCTCCTGCCTAGCAACTCAGTTTCAGGGATCCCCTTAGCCAAGAGGGGGTCCTGTCAGTCAGCTACTGGGAGGAGCCTTAAGATTTATTTTAGTTCACAAGTAGTTATATTGAATGTTTTGCTTTGGTTTCAGTATAAACAAAAGAAAATACAGTAAATAAAAAGCCCAAATTCTTGATTCATTTTGTATATCTACAGAACTCAAAAGGAAACAATAGAGTCATCACCCAGAATGAGGGAACCACCAAGAAAATAATATTTTCTCGAAAGTATTGCTATATATCCAAATCATGGCTTAATATCACCAATGGTTTAAACTTTTTATTATAATATAAATTTAACTGGAACAAATAAATAAGAAACAAAAATTCCACCTCCCCTCTTTGTTTGTGGCTACTCCCTCACGAAATGCTAATCAAGTTTTGCTTTTATTTTTCCAATTTAAACAACTTCAGGTAGAAAAATGAAAAGCAAAATGGATGGAAAATCTAAAAATGACCAAAGTTAAATGTTTATAAGGACATGAGCTAGAAAGAATTGTAGAAAAGTTTTAAAGATGATAAGTGAGAACTGGGGCTTTCACAAGATAAACACTATCTTTAAAGTTAAATTAGAAAATTAGAAGAAAATACAAAATATTTTCCATTGCTCTTAAAATATAGAAGAATCACTACTGATACAATTAACACTTGAATTGGATTTCTCTAGATTTTACACGCACCCAGTCCCATAGTCTCGTCAGCCTTGTATCCTAATGTATTTGCAATCCATCCCACTGCTCTTCACAGAGCCATTGTGTATTGCCACATCCTCTTTGGTTCTCACTTGAAACACCACAATTGTCACTTATGGGAGCCAGACGAGCCTTTCTACATGTGGTCTTGTCAACCCTTGTGTAAATGTTTGTGCAAAAAACCTTCAAAGGTTCCATCACCTTTAAGATGGTTCAAATTTGTCCCACCCAGATTTTCACCCTGGCTCCTATTCCCTAAGCACATGTCCAAGGAAACACACACATACACACAGAGAGAGCTTTCCAGAGAAGCTAAAATGCCTGCAGTTTACACAACACATGCTTTCTCCTCTCCCTCAGTTCCTGCACATACAACTCCCTCTATGCAGAACACTCCCCTCACTATATCTTCTGGGTGGATGTAAGTCAAATATCTCTTCCCCAGCTAGAGTGAGTTACTTCCTCACTTGTACACCCACAGTGCCTTGTGCAGACTCTACGATGTGCTCATTATAATGTATACTCTGTGTAGTTTATCACTAACTATGCTATTGTTCATCTTCATTTCTTAAGTTCCAAACATAGTAACTGACATACAATAGCTAATTAATGGTTGGTGAGTGGATGGATTTAGTTAGATCACTATTCATATTCATTCAGTATCGAATAAATACCATTTAGTATCTACTGTCAGTTACTGTTTGAGTGTTGGAGATATACTAACAAAAAGGCCTGCTCTCTATAATTAATGAACAATCTAGTAAGTAGTAGGTAAAGGAAAGAGCTTATACCAAGTTGGGCACACATGATCTCGGTTAGTCCTTACTCTATATGACAGGCTTTCAATCTCATTAATAGGTTCAGAAATTTTAACACATTATTGAACCTCATGCAAGTATTCTCCAAGCCAGAATTAAATACATTTCTACCTAATTCCAAAGTCCATAGCCCTTTTTTCTGTTCCTTTGTTTTTCTAATGCTTGAATTTCTTGGGGCTTTTTTTTTTTTTTTTTACATCTGACATGAAAACTATAAACTAGATAATAAGATGACCTTGCTTGGATCACTCTGTAACAGTGATTCTGAGACCATTCTATACAGGATCTAGAAATAGTCATTGCCAAATACTGTGCTATCAGTTCTATGAATGTTTCTATTTTCCTATTTCAGATAAAGACTTAATAGTAGACATACTAAATCCAGCATGGTCTCATCCAGACTTCAGTAAGAAACTATCATTTCAAAACCTTTAAGTCCTGAGGCTGGACCACTGCATTTAACTAATATAGAGAACTGCCAGAGTCAAACGGAACTTAATATTTCATGACAATGATTAAAATATTGATGATAGTGGTGACAACAGCAACAACATAAAAATGACTACAGCATCATTCCTGCAAAATTCAATTGCACTCAAATAAAGCAAAGGAAAATTACATTTGTCCTTTGGGTTCATTATCCCAACAAACTACTGGCTCTTGTAACACAGAGATTTCTATCTTAAAATCTCCTGTGTAATGTATTTCCTACTAGTCTTCTCTCTCATACCCTGGTGATATCTATAGCACTCAGTTTTATTTTGTTATTTCCTTTACTCTCATTTTTATGCCTGTGAGCATTTCAAGCATAATATCACCAATACCTGATTATACACAGAAGCTTTATTTGTGTTTTTTTACTTACAAACATCTACATAGTTCTTATTAAGTATCATGCACTGGTACAAGCATTAATTCATGTAATCCTCACAACAATGCTATGGAGTAAGTACTGTTATTATCTCCATGTTATTAATGAAGAAATAAAGTAGAAAAAATTAAGTAACCTGCCAAGGGTCACAAAACTAGTAAGTGAGTAAAGCAAGGTTTCAAACCCAGGTAGTCTGTCACTATAGTCTTTGCTCTAACTACCAGATAGCCCGCCTCTCAGATAAACATGAGAATCCACATAAGGAGCTTGGATACCAGTATGAATCATTGGAAAACTGCAAATAATCTACAAATAATTTTTGACTTTGATTCATGGAGCTTTTGCATACCAGGTGCAATTGCTAGACTGTAATTACACTCCTGTGGTTACACAGTAGACAGATGTTGAAGGCTCTTCTGTGGACAGGGATAGTAGAATTAGGAAAGGGCAATCCTCTAATCTCCTGATAAACTCTTTAATCTCAAGTTGCTGGTAACATTACTCAAGTAGGTACAGTGAAGAAGCTGCAGTAGAGTTAAGCCTTCAAAAGAATCCCTAAAACTTCTGAGAAAGGAATAAGTTCCCTTGTTCTTCAATTGCAGTTGTGACATTAATTCATTAGAAACAGGAAGCCCTTTTGAGAAACGCTCCACCTCAGTTAAACCAGATCCCAAATAAAGCATGTCAACCATGAAAGGGTGACCATGTATTCCCATTTCCTGGAACCATTCCAGATTTCACCTGTCCTCCAGGTGTAAACATTCATAGCATACATTTTTGCTCTCAAAATTATATTAGTTTCAGAGATAAAATATCTGACAACGTCCACCATGGATAGCCAAAGATTGGTTGCAACTCTTAACACAGGAAGGAATTATCTCCATAGATGATCACGAACAGCTCTCTAAAAACCTCTTAACTTACAGTATCTCTTTTATGACTTTTCATTACTAAGTCACCATCCTAACCAGGGAAATTAACAAATAAGAAAATATTTACATGGTAACTATGTAACAAACTGTATAAAGCCCCATAAAGGCATGGAAGAGGAGTGGTCCCTGCTCTCCAAATGTGTACCATAAGCTGGTTGAGAAGCAGCTGAAGCTGCATTGCTGGCCTCTGCCACAAAACCAGAACCGAGCTAAGCCCCATAAGCATGCTACTGAAGCCCCACTGCAACCCTGAAAGGTAGCAGTCAGTACCCTCTATAGCAGTGGTTCTCAACCTGTGGGTCGCGACCCCTTTGTAACAATGAAAATACTTCCCAGCATTAGGAAGGTTGAGAACCACTGCTCTACAGGGAAAAGAGAAGAACCAAAGCTTGGAGGTAACTGTGGAACTGACTGAGTGAATTAATAAACTGAGCAGGGTGGTGCTGTGGCTCAGTGAGTCGGGCACTGGCCCCATATATCCAGCGTGGTGGGTTCAAACCCAGCCCCGGTTAAACTGCAACAAAAAAATAGCTGGGTGTCGTGTCAGGCACCTGTAGTCCCAGCTACTGGGGAGGCTGAATCAAGAGAATTGCCTAAGCCCAGAGGTTGCTGTGAGCTATGACTTCACAGTACTCTAATAAGGGCAACAAAGTGAGACTCTGTCTCTAAAAAAACAAAAACAACAATAAACTGAGCGCTGTTAAAGTAAAATGAAACTTTTCATTCCCATCCCTACTGCACATTTGAGATGACGGTGTGTTTCCACATACACTTCAAGTTTCATACAACCTTGACTCTCATTTATTATACAGTGAAATTTCATTTTCCTTCGGGCACCAATTGCAATGTCCACGTATCATCTGATGAAACACCGTGGGCTACTGGCCCTGCCATTGTCTGTATGGTAGCATCTGTGTTAGTATTTGAATATTTCATTTATTTTTCTTTCTTTCCTATTTTATAAAGCACAGTATAAGGAAGAAAGATGAAAATGCTAAAACCAGCACTAACACCATTTAAAGAATGCATGCTATCACTATCCACAGTAAAAGCAAGGCATTGAAAGCTCAGGGGACATGAGCTGGTCAATTGCAAGTTTCTTTTGTTTCTTAGTCCATAATCGTACAGACCTCTTCGTTTTTCTCTATACCTATGCCTCAAATTGTAGGCATAGTGGTTACAATTGTGAAGAAAACAGCAATTATTTAAATGACATACATGAAATACTAGAAGGGTCAAACACTGTTTACAATCTAAGGTATAGGTATAGAGAAAAATGAAGAGGTCTGTAAGATTATGGACTAAGAACAAAAATCAGAAAAGCATGTAAGTGATTCAGAAGCAAAGAGAAATTTGGAAATCATGAGATATATTGCTATAGATAAAGTTTTCTATAGATTTCTCATCAGATAAAAACAAAGGCTAGTCTCAACACCCTCTGAACAATTTTTGTGTCGCAAGTCCCAATTAAAGTCAGCATCATAATCTCCTGAAAAACTACAACCATAAAGCCAAAAAGCCTGCCTCAATGTCAAAATACATATCTTCTATCTTCCAAAGTTACATGAAGTTGAGACTTAGATAGGAAATTAATTCTTAAAATAAATTCACATTACACATATTTTTAGTGCTTAATATAGTTTTTGGTATATTAGACAAATATATATGTCGCAAATTTCAGAAAAAAATGCCTGGGACTAAACAACATACTTGATGCCATAAATACAGATTTTATCATATTTTTATTTCTGTGGGATTGTCTCTCAACTTCTTGCTATTAACTTAGAAGTCCATATTACTCAGCTGTTAGATGTGATTTGCATCCTTATTTTCAGGAAGAAATCGAATAATAAAATACAATAACATAAAAAATGGTCTGTTTTCGCAGTAAGCTTGCAGTAGGTAAAGGAGGTTCCATAGCCCTAATTTAAAGATCAACGCCCCATGAATGGAGACTTGCTTATCTCTGTGTCTTCAATGCCTAGTCTTATTTCAGCTACGTAGTGGATATTAATTTCCTGTTGAATACGTATTTTAAAGAGCCTAAAAAGTTAAGGCTATTTCCAAAAGGAAGAAAAATAGAATGTCTTTTCTAACCTAACTTTCACCATTTAATTTGACTCAGACTTTTCACAATTGGTTTAAAACAGCTGAAATCCACTTACATCTCTTGCTGAATGTTAGCTTTCTATTCACTGCTATGGAGAAAGGCACAAGGTCAGGAATCAGCCTAGTCAGCTTTTTTCTTCAGGTATTCAGAACATACAGCCTTCTTTTTTCTGGAACAACTTGAAGTTCCTTCTTCTAAAACAAAATTTTTCCTTTTAGGCAAAAAGTCTACTTTCTTTGGTTCCTGTAAGTTAGACAGTCTCTGAGCTTCTCTCTAGAGTCTGTGCTTCCCTTTGAGCATTTCGGTATCTTTATACCTTAGAAACCTAAAATGACTTCACTTTCTCTGGCTGATTCCAGCTGAGTTCTTCCAGTAAGAACTTTGAAAATTAACTACAACTTGTCTTTTTAAAGGGCCAGGAAATAATATGATAGGTCACTAGGCCCTGATAAGGAGGGCTGTCCACTATATGCTTGTCAAAAGGAAAAAGAATATCATAGACCAATTAACTCTTTTGTGTAAAAATTATATTTATATAAGAATCCAGAAAGTAGAAAGACACATTCTAAATATAGGAATTAAGAATAAGACTTACCCTTTTCACTTTATACATTTATGCAACGTTTGCATTGTCAATAATATTAAGCACATATTTCTTTTGTAACCAAAACAAAAAAAATGGCCAGTTTTTGTCAATTTGTAATACTTTCTTTTTTTCAAAGCCCTACCCCAGAAATGAAAGTTACAAAGATAAAAATTAATGTCTCCCCACCTTAGAAAAGCTCATGATTTCAGGGAAATGAATCAATACTAGACTCATTTTGATCTGGATGCAAAAGAACAATTATTAGCCATTTACTACCTTAAAAGAAAACAATTTATTAACTGGTATTACTTATTGCTGTCAGAGGAAATGGAAAGGAATTTGGAATGAATAAGCAGCTGGTGGCACAACATCAACAAGATGATCTCCTCCTCCCCTTATCACATAGAAATACCAATTCTAGAATCCACCCATGGATAAAAATATTTTATGGAAGCCCCAGAGCCTAGCTGAGGTTCCAGCACATGAGTGAAGGAAAACATCTGAGAGCAGATGCGTTGAAGAGGGTAAGAAGAGCAGTTTCACTTTACTTGCATCGTTTCCCCCAGGGTCGTACAGTTCAGTGCCAAGAAAGACCCCTCTGGCTCATGATTTCTTCCATAGGGAAAAGTAAGGGCAATTGAGAGCCCAAATTCCCCAGCCTTGCAGAATGCCTCTCAGAAGGCCCCCTTATGTCTTGTCCCACCTAAAATACTGAAGGAATCAGCAAAGCTGAATCATCTGGAGAGAGCTAGAAACAAAAATAGGGGAGGAAGTATACAGTAACCAGTGTGAAGTTCTCAACAGCCACCTGCAGATCCTACTAACTGACTTACTCCACTAAGAGGCCCATTCATGAGATAACTCACCCAAGGAGCCCTCCCACCCCAAGCAGCCACCACACAGCCCAGAACCCTGTATATCCCCTATGGACAACACCTTGAATGTCCCTGAACATGGCCCACAGGAGTTCCCATAGTTCAGTACATGGATCTCAACAGTAGGTGTGTATATCTGCAGCTAGCTCAACTCTGATGGTTTGGAAGAAGGTACACAACCTTGAACACTTTACAGTACTGCCATAGGGTAAGTAAATGGAGAGCTCTTGAGACTAGACTTGGCTTTGCTGGATCAAAGAAAGGTACACATTTTCTTTTCAGTTTAATGTGAGGGTACAAACAACAAAGTTACAATATTTGTTGTATATGTTAGGTAGAGTCCCTTTTGTAGTTGTGTCCCATACCCAAAAGGGAAGACATATAATTTTAAGATTTTCTCCCTAAGAGGGAATAAGAAGAGTGGAGTTACAATCCACAGAAAACCTCTAAGAGACCCCCAAAATTGATAGCTGGACCAATGAAGATCTTCATCTCCTGAAGCCAGTCAGTAAAGACTGGAAAAGATGAATCCTTTTTCAAAATCTTGAATGCATGAGACTCTGTCTAAAAACAAAAAAAAAAAAACTAAAAAAAAAAAAAAAACTTGACTGCACGACTTCAAGGAACATGAAGAATGAAGGAAATATGACATCCCCAAGGAACAAAATAAACCTCCAATGAATGATACCAAAGAAATAGAAATATATGAATTGCATGATGAAATTAAATGTAATCAAAGAAGCTCAGTGAGCTAAAAGAACCCAAGCAGACACTTAACAAAATCAGGAAAAACTGCATGAATCATAAAAATAGAAATCATAAAAAATAAAACCAAACATATATTCTGGAGCTGAGGAATACAATATCTAACTGGAAAATACAATACAGAATTTCAATAGCAAACTTGATCACTGATTCTTCTGTTCAAAGAAGATTTCTTCCATAGGGAAAAGTAAGGGCAATTGAGAGCCCAAAGCTGTTGGGCTCTGTTTAAAGAAGAAAGAATCAGTGAACTCAATGACAGATCATTTGAAATTATATAGTCAAAGATATAAAAAAAAAGAAAGAAAAAAACACCTATGGGACTTAAGGGATTCCATCAATAGCCTGCTATATATATAACAGTACTACAAGAAGGAGCAGAGAAAAAGAAAGACATAGAAGGCTTATTTAAAGAAATATAGCAAAAGACCTCCCATATCTGTAGAGAAAAAAATGAACATTCAGATGCAGGAAGCCCAAAGGTTGAACATAAAGAGTTTATCATTAAAACAAATTTTCAAAAGTCAAAGACAAAGAATATTTTCAAAGCAACAAGAGAAAAGTGAATTGTCACATTCAATGGAATCCTTACAAGAGTATCAGTAGATATTTTAGCAGAGAACTAGTAGACCAGGAGAATTAGGTTAATATATTCAAAATGATGCAAGAAAAATACTCCCAACCAAAAAGACTAGACCTGGAAAAGCCACCTTCAGAAATGAAGAAACAATAAAGACCTTCAAGGACAAACAAAATCTGAAAGAGTTCATCTCAACCCAACCTTCATTACAAAACATTCTAAAGGCAGATCTTCAAGTTGAGACAAAAGGACACTATTCAACATGAAAACATATAAAGGAACAAATCTCAGTGATAAAGCTAAGTATACACTCAATTTTAGAATACTCTATACTATTGGCATACACTCACTTTTAACTTGAGGATAAAAGTTAAAAGAAGAGTATTAAAAATAATTATAACTACAATTTCCTAATGATTACATAATATTAAAAATTGCAAATTGTAAGATAAATAATATGTCACTGTGAAGTAAAATGGAGAGCTTTGTATGTGATAAAAATTAAGTTATCAGCTTTAATAAGACTGTTATAAGATGTTTTAAAACATCTATGATAAATACACAAAACAGAATGGAAGAAAAGCATATCACTGCCCCCAAAAATCATCAAATGACAAAGGAAGAAACTTTTGAGAGATGTTTCACCTAAATATGTGAAGCAAAGATTAGAGAGAAAGAAAGAAACTATAAAACAAACAGAAAATAATTTGCAAAATGGCAATAGTATTTACCTACAAATAATTATTTTAGTGTTTTTAGTGTAAGTGGGGGTAAGTTCTCCAATCAAGACACCAAGTGGGTGGCGCCTGTGGCTCAAAGGAGTAGGTCGCCAGCCCCATATGCAGGAAGTGGCAGGTTCAAACCCAGCTCCAGCCAAAAACTGCAAAAAAAAAAAAAAAAGACACCAAGTGGTTCACTGTATAAGAAACAAAACCAAACTATATGTTGCCTACAAGAGACTTACTCCAGCTTTAAGGACACATATAAAAAGAAATTTAAAGGATGGAAAAAGTTATTGTGCACAAATGCTAACCAAAAGAAAGCAGGAGTAGTTATATCTAGATAAAATAGACGTCAAGTCAAAAACTGTCATGAAAGACAAAGCAGCTCATTATATAAAAAGATGTCAATTCATCAATACAATGCCCCCAACATGGGACCACCTAAATACATGAAGCAGAGATTAACAGAACTAAAGGAAGAAATACACAGCAACACAGTGATAGTGGAAAACTTCTATACATCACTTTCAACAATGGATGACACACACAGGAAGTCAATAAGGTAACTGTGGACTTGAATAACAGACAAAATGGACCTACAAGACAAATACAGAACATTTCAACCAATAGCAGCAGAATATATATTCTTCTCAAACACATATGAAACATTCTCCAGCATAGAATGTACATTAACAAGAAGTCTTAACAATTTTAAGAGGGTTAAAATCATATCAAATATCTTTTCTCTGGCCTCAATATTATGAAACTAGAAATAATAGGAAAATTGGAAAAGTAACATATATATAAGCAATACACTCCCAAACAATCAATAGGTCAAAAGGGAAATCAAAAAATACATTGAGATAAATGAAAATGGAATATAATATACCATTATGGGATGCAGGAAAAGCAGTTCTAACAGGTAGTACTGTTTTTTTTTCTTGAGCTGTGACATTAGCTTGTTTCTTTTTCTTATGTAGGCATTTACATTTCTTATGTAGCTCTAAATTGAAGTTGAAACACATTCTTCTTAGTGAAGTACCTCAAGAAGAAAAAAAAAATCCAGTGTACTCAACACTTATATGAAGCCAATATAATAACTACATGCTCAAATGATAAAACACAAATATGTTCTAGCAAGGGAAAGGGAAGAGAAGGGAGATGGGAAGGGAAAGAAAGGAAGGTGAGTGGCAGGAGGAAGGAGGTTAATTGGTAGGATCACACCTAAGGCTCACAATGTGAGGTTATTCAGCATGACCCCGGGTGAAGGGCTCAACTACAACTTGAATTTTACCTTGGAATAGAAAACAACATAACCTGAAAATGTGTCCCCTCATACTAATTTGAAATTTTTGAAAAAAGAAGAACAAATTAAACCCAAAGTTAACAGAAAGGAGATAATAAATATTAGAGAGAAATAAAATAGGGACTAGAAAAAGGTCAGAAAGATCAATAACGCTAAGAGTTGTTTTTTTTTTAAAGTATGAAAAAAATCAATAAAATTTTAGCTTTGCTAGAAAAAAAGAAAGGCCTCCAATAAAATTGATAAATGAAAGAGGAGACATTATAAGTGATATCACAAAAACACAAAAGATCATAAGAAACTATTATAAATAATTTGATGCTAATAAATTGAATACCCTAGAAAAACTGGAAAAATTACTAGAGCTATACAACCTACCAATATTGAACAATGAAGAAATAGAAAATTTGAACAGACTGATAATGAGCAAGGAGATTGAATTAGTAATAAAAACAATCTACCAATAAGGAAAAACCCAGGACCAGATGGCTTCACTGGTGAATTCTACCCAAAATTTAGGGAAGAAGTAAGACCACTGCTTCCTAAACTCTTCCAAAAAATTAAAGAGGAGGGGATACTCCCAAACTCATTCTATGAAGCCAGCATTGCTCTGATACCAAAGCTACAGAAGGACATTACCAGAAAACAAAATTGTAGACAAATATACCTGATGAATAAAGTCACACAAAATTCTTAACAGAATACTAGAAAACTGAATTCAACAGCACATTAAAGGGATCGTGCATCATAACATCAGCAAGTGGGATTTCACCCTGGGATGTTAGGACGATTCAACTTAAACAAATGTGATACACCACAATAACAGAATGAAAGACAAAAAGCTTATAAGCATCTTAATAGATGCAGACAAAATATATGGCAAAATTCAATATAAAAATTCTCCACTAATTAGGTATAGAGGGAATGCCTCTCAACACAGTAAATGCCACATATAATAAACCCACAGCCAACATCATACTTAAAGGTGAAAATTCTAAGACCAGTAACAAGACAAGGGTGCCTACTATAACCACTTCTATTCAACATAGTAGTGGAAGTCCTAGGCAGAGAAATTAGGCAAAAAAAATAATCAAAAGTCATCCATATCAGAAAGAAAAAAATAAAATTTTCTCTGTTTGCTGATGATATGATCTTATGTACAGAAAATCCTAAAGACTCCACCAAAACACTGTTAGAACTAAAAAAAAAAAAAAAAAAATTCAGTAAACTCACAGCATATAAAATTAACATGCAAAAAATCAGCTGCATTTCTACACACTGACAACAAACTATCTAAAAAAGAAATTAAGAAAATAATCCTAAGTACAGTAGTATCAAAGAGAATAAAATAAGTAGGCTAAAAGTTAACTAAGGAGGTGAAAGACTTATACAGTAAAAACAATAAAACCTTGATGAAATATATTAAAGAAGACATAGTAAGTGGAATGATATCCTGTGTTCATGAATCAAAAATATTAACATTTTTTAAATGTTCATACTACCCAAAGAAATCTACAGATTCAATGGAATCCCAATCAAAATTCCAATGGAATTTTACACAGAAGTAGAAGAAACATCCTAAATTAATATAAATCCACAAAAGACCCCAAATAGGCAAAGCAATCTTGAACAAGAACAAAGCCAGAGATTTTCTGCCTTCAGAAAATCTTTATTTTCTGATTTCAAATTCTATCAATATTACAAAGCTATAGTAATCAAAACAGTGTGGTACTAGCACAACAACAGATACACAGACCAATGGAACATAATAGAGTCCAGAAATAAATCCATGCATTTATAACCAATAAATTTTTACAACAGGGCCCAGAATATACAATGGGGAAAAGATAGGCTCTTCAATAAATGATCCTGGGAAGACTGAATATCCACATGAAAAAGAATGAAATTAGACTGCTATACCATACAAAAACCCAACTCAAAGTGGATTAGACCTAACCATAAGACCTGAAAGTGTTAAAACAGAGGGGAAAAGATCCTTGATGGTCTTAGCAATGATTTTTTGGATATGACACCAACAGTGCAGGCAACAAAGCCAAAATAAACAAGTGGGATTGCATCAAACTAAAAAGCTGCAAGGCAACCTACAAAATGAGAGAAAATATCAGCAAACCACATATCTTAGCAGGGGTTAATATTCAAAATGTATAAAAACTCATGTAACTGAGTAACAAAAAATAAAACCCTATTAAAAAAATAAGAAAAGGATATTTTGAGGAAACTGTGGTATGTGCATAGACTGGAATATTATTCAGCCTTAAAAAAAACAAAACAAGGAAATCCCACCATTTCCAATATCAAGGATGGACATGCAGGATATTATGTTGAGTAAAATAAGACAGACTCAGAAAGACAAATACTTCATAATCTCACTTCCTCAATGCAACAGAGAATAGAGAGATGTTTGCCAAGGCAGAGAGGGAAATGTAGAAGGGATGGTTAAGGAATAGAAAGTTTCCATTATGCAAGATAAATAAATTCTGGGGATCTCCTATACACAAGTACCAGTAGCTAATAATACTATATTGTACACCTAATATTGCTAGGAGAAGAGATCTTATGTTAAACATTCTTATGAGAAAGGGAGGGCAGGAGGAAATCTGGGGATGTAGGGCCATAACCATATGGCCCTGATGGTAGTGAATGCTTCCCACAAGTATATATATCCCCAATCTCATGGAGATGTATACAATATATGTGTGCAGTTTTTTATATATCAATCATACATCAATAAAGGGGATTTTTTCGATGACTTTTTTTTTAAAGGCAGATGATTTCTGGTAGAAAAGTACACGTACTTTCTACTAATAACAGCTGAGTTCAAATCCTTGACACATCTTTTAGCTGTTATTATATGTGAAACGAATAACCTAATCTCTTAGAGAAGTGGTCCTCAAAATTTAATATGCATAAGACTTACAAAAAGATGATTATTAAAAACTTTCGATTCCTAAAGACAATCTCGAGAGTTCTGAATCATTAGGTCTTAGACAGGACCCTGAAAAATTACATTCTTACAACAACCACAGGTGACTCTGGGTGTAGACAGATCCCACTCTGACAAACATTGCCTTAAAGCCTCAATTTCCCCATCTGAAAATGGAGATGTAGATACCTGCCTTCTTTGGGTTTTTTGAGGCAAATAAATCAACCTAATAAGGGCGCTTCTATTTTTCTTTAACTTAGAAGCCAGCTGAGATGCCTCTATGATGCTGATGAAATCTACAGGCAGCCTGTCCTCTATGCAGTGGAGTCCTTGTAACCACCTACCATCTAATCGGATTTTCCAGAGCAGGGAGGAGTTGAAGGATGTATTAGACTTTAAGGTTCTGGAAAAACTACCATAAACTTGGTGGCTTAAAAGTACAGAAACAGTCTCTCACAATTCTAGAGGATAGAAATATGAAGCCAAGGCACTGGCCAAGCCTTTCCTCTGACCTCTGGCCAGGTCTCCGAGAGAATCCCTGCTCCTTCTTCCAGCTTCTGGTGTGTGGGGTCCCATCTGGGTCTCCACCCTCACAGCCTGGAGACTCTGGGTCTTCAGCCCGATCCAGAGCCTCGTCGGAGCCGGGATACTAGGTCTCTGGCCCAGCCCACAAAACTATCTGGATGCGGACCAATGCACCAGCTTTCTCGGGCTAGGTCTTATTGAGGTCTAGGGTGCCCAAATCAGAGTCAATAGTAGTAGGAGCGAGCATCTCAGCAGCAGTCTCAGCAGCAGCCTGTCAGTCTTAGCTTGTATATCCTGCAGCTTCTCCTGAGGCTATTTATAGAAGTTATACACAAGTGTGGAGACTGCTATGCAATAACGTTGGCATTCTCTCACATGCTCTTACACGCTCCTGCTCTTTAAGGAGAGACCAATGATGTTAAATGATGTTATGTCCCTACCCCAATCCCTTATGGCCAAGGTGTTTCTCACAGGTGCCTACACTGATGATCTCAGGCATTGCTTGTTGTTACTCTGGTCTCTGTACATGTCTTCATGCCTTTCTCCTCTCAGTCTTCTCTTTGCTTTCTTTTAAGAGGACACCAGCAATTGTTAGACCTCCCAGGTAATCCAAGGTGGTCTCATCTCCAAATCATTAATTACATCTGCAAAGACTCTTTTTCCAAACAAGGTCCTATTTCTAGCTTCCTGCAGTTAGGAAACAGATGTATCATTTAGGGGACCACCATTTAACCCACCCCAGGGGTTCTACAAAATATCCTTCCTCTCCCCTTATAACTTTACCTATAATGGAAGTAATTCCATTTCTGGATCATCATTTTATCCTGTGCAAACTATAACACCTCAGACATGGCACATAGCCTCTATGTACATATTTTAAGCCTAGCAAAATATTCCTAAGTATAATTTATACCATTTTAACCATTTTAAGTGTATAATTTAGTATATATTCACTTTCACTTTGTTGTGCAACCATGATAGTCATTCTTCTCCAAAACTTTCTTCATCCCCAACTGAAATTTCATACTCATGAAATGATAATTCCTCATTCTCTCCCCCAAAACTCTCATAAACCTTTTTCTATCTAAATTTTGCTTTTTTCCTGCAAGATAGAAAGACTTTCATAAAGAGTTGTCTTATTTTAATCTCTTCCATTTCTTCAACAAATTTTTAAATTTTTTTTATTGTTTGGGATTCACTGAGGGTACGAAAAATTAGGTTATGCTGATTGCATTTGTTAGGTAAGTCCCTTATAATTGTGTCCCGCCCCCGAGAGATGTGCCATACCCTGTGAACTCCCACCCCTGCCTCTTACCCTCTCCTCGCTCCTTCATTCCCCTACCCACCACCTTGCATTAGATCATCTACAGCCTTCATATTAGAATTAAGTACATTAGATTTTTGCTTCTCCATTCTTATGATGCTTTACTAAAAAGAATGTGTTCCAACTCAATCCAGGTTAATACAAAAGATGTAAATTCTCCATCTTTTTTAATGGCTGAATGGTATTCCATGGCATACATATACCACAGCTTGTTAATCCATTCCTGGACTGGTGGGCATTTAGATTGTTTCCACATTTTGGTGATTATTAATTGAGCTGCAATAAACAGTCTAGTGCAAATGTCCTTATGATAAAATGATTTTTTTTTCTTCTGGATAGATGCCCAGTAATGAGATTGCAGGATGAAATGCAAGGTCTACTATGAGTTCTTAGAGGATCCTCCATACTTTCGTCCAAAAATGTTGTATTAGTTTGCAGTTCCAGCTCTCATAAACTTCAATCCACTTTTTGTCTCTAGGAAATTGGCCATGTTATTACCTGACATATAAAATATGTGTTATAAAATATTTAGTGTCTGACTTATTTCATAGCATAATGTCAAGGTTCATCATGTGGTAGCATGAATCAGAATTTCATCCCTTTTTAAGCCTGAATAAGATTCCACTGTGTGTATATATCACATTTCGTTTGTCCATTCATCCATGGATGGACATTTGGTTGTTTCCACCTTTTGGTAACTGTGAATGATGCTGCCATTACATCTAGATTTTGACATGAAAAAAATTCACCCAGAGAAGACTATTGTGTATGTAGCAGATTTTATTGAGAAATGAAGGTATCCATATTGCAAAGAATGTAAACAACCTAAATTTGATTAGCAAACCACCCTGTCCTTAAAAAGCCTCTGGTCTTTTCTGCCAACTCTGTTTCTATTTCTCTGTAAGTTTTCCAGCCACTTTCTATCTTTCCTCTCCTTCCTCTCACCTCCTACTCCATTTCTCTCCTTCCCTTCCAACCTCAAGTCTCTGTTCATTATGCATTCAGGGTGATTTAGCTTCCTATTTTCACCTTATCTCCTGACAATCTTTTTTCCTCAGGGTCTTAATTTACAGCAGCAAATAGCAACACATTCTCCTCAAGCAAAGTATACTACCTCCTAAGAGGAATTTCTGGGGCCCAATGTTAAAATAGTACATTTTCTCCCTGCTATGTTATATTTGGAGTGGGACCAGGACACAAATGTAGAAAAGCAACTAGGTGGACATGGGAGACAGAAGGATGAGAAAAAGAACAGGATTTGAGATAAAGAGTCCAGTTCCATCTCCCCAGACATTGGTGTCAAAGGAATGAGAATAAAAGTCATCTTCAGAGGAGAAAGGAAAGAGAATACCAGAGGACCAGAGGACAAAACCTCACAAAACAGGAGACAGAAATGCAGCCAGCAATGGAGAGAACTGTCAAGAAATCTATGAAAGTTTTTGAATCCACTGGGGGATAGAAAAGGTGGCCACATCAGTTATACTAGATGAAAAATGCAATGATTTGTCATGCAAAAGATTTCAAGATAATTTTACTAGCATAGACTACTATGTAAGTTGTATGTATGTTGGTTCAGAACAGAAATACAGTCATGCCTCATCTAAACTCTTTTTTTTTAATTACATAGCAGTTTTCAGATAGTTAGGGGCCTATCATCTATTATTTTAATTAGGAACATTAATATGTTCCCAACTCTTCCAAACATCTATCCAATTTCCCCAGATATAAATAAAATGCTTACTTATAAACACCTATATAGCAATCTAAATCCACTCAGGATTTCTGACTTCTATAAATTAAATCATCTGAAACACCATTTACCTAATTCTTTAACATATAATGGACTCTTTGGGGGTATGTTTGTATTCAGTATACAAAAAAAATCCTTCTTTATAAGATCAAATAGGAATTATATATTCCCTTCACATGTGCAAGGAATGTATATGTAATTTTAAATAAACAAGGACATAATATGTAAAAGACACTAAAAATCCTATCTAAATTAGACCCTATTTGGAAACACTCCCAGGCCCTTAGCAGAGCTGAGACTCACAAAGGGCCAAACTCTCTGGGAAAATGATAGGGAAGGTCATAGAGATCATTCAAACGCTAAACAACCTGAGCCCAAGACCTACCAGTGCAACCCACTTGGACTATATCCTCTTATCTGATCTCAACAACAACCAAAGATTTTTGTTAGCGCAGGCATGCATAAGGATTGTGGCAAGATTTTGATTTGGTGAGTCTGGGGTTAAAGTGTCTGCAAATCCTTAGGGCAAATATTTGAATAATGAGAGTTTACATACTGAGGAACATCTGTGCACTTTAAAAGGAAAATAGACTACGGGGAATTAAGTGATTGTCTTAACTATTCTCATATTAATTCTGAATTAAATCCAAATTTTGAGTTCTGTGTCTAAGGCAGTGGTTCTCAACCTTCCTACTGCCTCCTAATGCCACAATCCTTTATATAGTTCCTCATGTTGTGGTGACCTCCAACCATAAAATTATTTTCGTTGCTACTTCATAACTGTAATTTTGCTACTGTTATGAATCATAATGTAAATATCTGATATGAAGGATGTATTTTCATTGTTATAAAGGGGTCACGACCCACAGGTTGAGAACCACTGGTCTAAGGGATTACTATCATAGAGTTGACACTGGAAACATCACATCACTGACCCTATCACTACAACCTTTAGATTATATAAAGTTGAAAATGTCCCACAAATTATTGGAACTGAGTGTGCTGAAATGTGGAGCTTCAATGGGCATTGAATGTGGACATTCAATGATATGTAGAGCTTTTATGTACATCAGGCTTCTAGATTCATGAAAAAAAGAACCACATTAAAAATAAGCTCTGTTGTGTTGTCATGTTGATTGTGCCAGTTCAAAGCCATTCACTGCAAAAAGGAAGAGAAGGAGGAGGAAGAGAGGAGGAGGAAGAACAAGAGAGAGGAGGAGGGAGGTAGAAAGGAGCTGTATTAAAACAGGTGTCTCCTGTAGCATAAACCTGTTGCCCTCAAGAGGAAAGGACCCAAGGACTGAGAAGTGTCCTGGGATGCAGTACACAAAAGTTCTCCTAGAATATTTTTCCTGAAAGCCAATATTTTAAATATTACCAGAGGGAAAGGAAATGTCTGATTGGCTTTCCAAAATGTAGCTCTCTCAGCCAGGGAGTAATGAAATACAAAATAACCTCTCCAAAATCTGTCTAAATCTCTATACATCCTCACAGAAATGTGAAGACTTTACTCCATCCCCCCCCCCTTTTTGATGTAACAAACAAGTCTTCTAGGTTTGTTTTTAGCAGACTCTAAGTGAAATCAATTACCATTCCCAAGGAATAGTCCCACTGAAAAGTTATTTTTGAAGCCTGTCACATCTTTTACACTATCTGGCCCATAAAGTTATAAATCCTCTCCCAATGGAAATCCATTCCATCGTGAGGAAGAAGCTAAAGTTCTATGCAATCCAATCTTCTCTAGGGAGCTGAAGACAATTCACTCTTCTGTTTTTAAACATCTTGAAAAATCCTTACATTTGCTTGAAAGGGCAGATTGATGTCCCTTCCACTTGCACAAAAAAGGAAACAAACACAGTGTATTTCCGGAATTGAGAGAAGCTACCGGGCAATTTCGCTGGTAAATATTTCAATCAAGTCTATATTTGTAAACCTTTTTTGAACTATCTTCCTTAAAATAATGTAATCTAAAAAGCTAGGGTAAAGAAATCACTTCAATAAGCCCTGATTCCACAGGACTTCCCCCGGGCCAGAGTGAAAGGTAGCTGCCTAGTCATTTTTATAAAATAACCGCTGCAAATGTCCTTGATGATGTATTTCAATGTTTCAAACTATTAGCATCAAAAAGTTCATCCTGATAGCTAACCTAATTTTCTTCTATTGCAAAATAATCTCACTCACAGGCAGAGACGGAAGAAATGAGCAAAGGATTCTGAGCCAGGGGACCCAGTTTCATGGTCTAGTTAGCTACATTTGCTATATGATCTCATGCTAATTACGAGTCTGTTTCCTGTTTAAAAAAAAAAAAAAACATTACTGGGCTAGAAAATCTTTACAGATTTGACTCTCCTCTGAGAGAGAAACTAACCGGTTGTCACGAGCTAGACGCAATAGCCATTCATACATGGATGTGTGTAATATCCGTTATTAAATTTAATATATACATATTAGATAGCTTTCCTTTCTTCAGACTGAATAACCTTCATCTTTCTTAAAGATTTCCAAAACTCTATTTAGTTTGTTTGTAGAGAATAATAATTTAAAATACTAACTAATGCCGTTTTTCCTCTATATTTCCTGTGAACCCACAGTGTTTCTCTCCTCCTACATTCTTGAAATCTAGGAAACAGATTTAGGGTCTTCTAGTTCAGAGAAGAACCAAATAGGAAAATTCTTGATTTATGCATCCAAAAAGCCAAGGAGTTACCATGAACAATTGACTTACTTGAAAGAATATGCTATCTCCTAGCCTGTTGTCCAACCCTGCCAAGAGAGCACTAGAGCTTGTGTGGAGTCTGTAGATATGCCCAGAAGGTGCCTGACAGGTGAAGAAGTGGCTCCGAGTGCAATCTGGACCCTGCAGACTTAACAACCAGAATAAGAACCACTTGGCAGAGTCTGTAGAAACCACCCAAGAGGGTCTAAGAGAAGCAGAGTGGACCCTCATGTCTTGACATCTTCAAGTTCCCTGGAAATTAGCTGGGACCAATGAGAAAATGGAAACCATGGGTCAACCAAGGGAAGTGTGAATTTACAGCTATTACCTTAAATTGGCAAAAGACTTGGAATGGAAAAGCAAATTCAGTTACATCCATAGGAGACCCTGAAGTTGTGGTCTTAATGCCAACCCTCTGCACTCTTCTATGTCTCAATTCTCTGAATCTTGTGTAAGTTGTAGGTTTCAAACCTGATATGATAGCAGAGGGACCAGCTCTAAGTAGAGTCCAAGAATAATCCCTCTGTTTGCAACTGTCATGTATTGATTCCAATTCAGCACTGAAAGCTGGATTTTGATCATCTGGGATGATTTAGTAATAACACCTAAAATCAGAGCCACAGTTGCTAACCTCATTCAAATAACTGAGTTACAAAGTAAAATTTCACTGGTGCTGAAAGAGATTAAAATGTATGCTGTATACACACTGTGATTTCTGAGTAAAGGCTTGTGAATAACATTTAATGTTACTAAGTATTAGCAGCAAGAACAATTTTATTTCCAAACATGGTTACACCTACATTAGAGAGAAAATGCGATATATTTAAATTTCCCTCCAGGGAAATTGGCAACAGTTCATTATCTATGTATGGAATATATCATATTTGGCAGACTTCTGCTATAGACCACCCATAGATTTTGATCCCTGGCAGAATACACCTCAATAATTAGCACCAGAGGCTTCAAAATTCAATTCTATTTCTTCTAATAAAAGTTTAAAACTAGCTTGTATAATCATCTTCCCATCTAGGAATTACCTAAAGTTAGGTGAAGAACACTGATATTTTTCTGTTTATTAATATCAGGAAAGATGGAATGCATAATAACTGTGTTTGCTTCGTATTTTGATAGGAGTAGGTATTTCTGATTCATCGTGGTGATATTTCCTACTCCTTAAACTTTGGAAAATCAATTGCATCAATTAGATATAAATTAGAACAACTTCTTGACTGCTGGTCATAATTACAGAAAAAAAAAAAAGTTCCCTTTCCATCTATAACAATTTCAGTCTGAAAATGCTTACAATACTTTGTATTACAGTACTGGTTTGGATGTGACATGTTTATTTTAGCAAAAAGTCATTTCAACAAAGGGATCGCTTTGTCAACTCTCTCCATAGTCAGTATACCTACCAGGTTATCTAATTTCACATAGCTGCAGTTTAAGAATTTGCATTACTGAATTCATATCATTGCTTTTGCAATGGCAAAGGCCAAAAAAAAAAAAAGAAAAGAAAAGAAAAGAAAAGAAAGAAAGAAAGATATCCTGCAACTCTGAATAAGTACTGCTTTTTCATTAAACCTGAATTAATGGTGATGTAATTTCCCCAAAGGAATGTTTAAACTACTGTGCTGAAGTTGAGAGGAGCTTTTTAAAACAACCTGATTATCTTTCTCCATTCATTTTAATTTGAACAAATTAAGATTCTCAAGGGACCCCTTTTTTAGTTTGTTTATCCTAAAGGCCACAACTCTCAGCATAAAGACTTATGAGACAGAGATAAAGATGTTTCCAGAATCTAGGTAACCCCCTCCCTCACCCCTAAAAAAAACAAAAAAGTTTCTAAGGGACTAGTTGATATACAGCTAAGCCAATTTATTTTCAACTGAGTTTCTCAGATAAGTCCAATATAAATGGGATAATATTAGCCAAGTTGATAAGCACCCCAGGGAAAATTTAAACTCATAATTTTTTTAAAGAGCATCGAATACCTTCCAAAGAACTGTGAATTTGTATGTAAAGATGTTCATGCTTAAAAGCTGCTGTGACTGGATGTAGCTGTCCCACCCCCAGGATGCTCACAAATTTAAACGATCGTCTAATTACACAGCAGCACTATTAACAGCCTTGTCAATTATTTAAGACTCTGACAGCTTTGTTGTTCCAAAAAGAGCAATCCTATTCCCAAAGGACCACTCAACAGACTGGTATTATCAAGGTGGTTTAACATAAAGTTTCACTAGTGAAAATAATTCACCCAACGTGGTATATCAAGCTATCTCACTGCTGCTGAGCATTGTGCTGAATACCTTCAGAATATCAAAGTAGTTCAAAATATGACCATACCCTTGGGAAGTTTACAGTCTGCCAAGAAAACAAAGGATACTCTAGAAGCAATTATCAAATAAGGATGAAATTTTTAGCACTAATATTTGCTCTATATGTTTGCACTGTCCAATATGGTAGTCACTAGCTGTGCATGGCTATTAGCACCTGACTGGTGCCTCCACATGCTATCATTGTGAAATATACACTGGATTTTGAAGACTTAGTATAAAACCAAGAAAAGATACAGAATATCTGAGCAAGTTTTGGTATTAACCACATGTCTAAGTGGCAATATCTTGGATATATTGAGTTAAATAAAACACATTAGAAGTAATCTCAATCTTTTTTTTTCTTTTGTAAATTTGGCTAGTAGAAAAATTAAAATTACATGCATGGTGTGTATGTACCGCCTTCCTTTTCATCCATTCATCTGTGGGTGGATACTTAGGCTGTTTCCACATCTTGGCTGTTGTGAACAATGCTGCAATGAACATGGGTGTGCGCATATCTCTTAGAGGTGCGCAAAGCAGCAATCCAGAAGAGCAAGTGCTGGGTCCTATGGTAAGCCTATACTTAATTTTTTGAGGAACTGCCATATTGTTGACACTCTTGACCTCCACAACAGCTAAAATCACATCATAGACTCTCTTTGGGAATCCTTCCCAACCCTCCTTACACCCTCAGATGGGAAGGCTTCTTACTCCTTTTCTTACTACAGTGGAAGGATCCTTGAAAAATGATGTTCCTGGTAACCCCATCGATGGCCTTTTCTTTTTCACTCTACCTTCCCTCCCTATACAGTGGTCCCTAAATTTCTGTGCTGATTTACTCACTAAAAAATATTGAAAATCCCTCTCACGTTTTTAAGATGACAGCCAAAAATTACCATAGCATGCCATCAGTAAAGATGGTACATAGGATGTCATTAGTAAAGAATATAATTGCCTCCATTTTGTAAATTTCATAGAAACACTTTAAAACATAACCATTACTTCCTTCTTTTAAATGTCAGATGTTTAAAATGTTCCCACCTTCATCCAGTTAACCCAATACATGAATAAGCTCTTCTTTAACATTAGGAGATCTGACGCTATGCCTGTTTCCCTTTGAACTCATCATTCCTTTCTACTTCTTCAACAAAATTTAAACCCAATAACATAGTTTATTATAGAAGCTTAAAGTCTTTTATTGATCACTTTATCATGTAGCACTATAAAAAATAAATGGTTAAACCTAATTCTTTTAATCTCCTGAGATCACAAGGAACTAAGTGATAATATTTTTCTTCTGGATTAAGTTCTCATTAAATTACCATTAAACACAATAAATACAATATAACATATTTTGTATTTTGACCGATATATGTGTAGGTTATTATAAAAGTTTTGAGATACACAAAAATCCAGAAATTGTAAAATCTGCACAGAGAGAAACCAATGAAGCCTTCCAGAGCAATTTAAAACTTGCATGGGTGAATCAGAAAAGTCATTGTTAAAGAGTTCCTTGGAAGTGAAATAATGGTCCATGATATAGTCTGTCCCAAAACTTTTCTACTGGCCCTAGTATTAATTATATAAAATAGAATTTAGGTGGAAATATTAATCAATTAAAATAGTTTTGATTTATTTAATTATTTCACAGGTCAATATATAATAAAACATTGCAAAAATGAGACAACGTTCTACATCAATTTATTCTTATTTTTTATTTTCTTTATAAGTGTCTAGAACATTTTTTACATAAATAGGTAGACAGAAATGGAAGGAGTTTTATTATAGCAATGTCACTCAATTTTTCAAACTCCTGAGTTATATGCTAAAAATCAAATAGTGATCTAGCATCAAAAATTATTTTTAGGTGAGAGCTTACCAGCTACAACTTGAACATCACCTAAGAAACACAAGCAATGTAACCTAATCACCTGTACCCTAATATTAACCTGCAATTAAAGAAAAAAAATTATTTTTAATGATCTATCAGCTGACAGTTCTAATAGGCATTCTTTTCATTTTATAGAAAGAAAGGAACAAAGGGGGGAAGGGAAGCAGGGAGGGAGGGAGAAAGAAAAAAAAAAGTACCTGAGTTGCAGTTGGGTTTATTACCCTCTCACTTAAGTCATTCATTTTCCCAGTATAAATGTTCTCACTCCTGTGTGGGGCCAAGAGGCACCATGACCAGCAGGAGGCAGCTGCTGTTCTGCCCTTCATATATCAGGCCACATATAAGGCCAGTCTACCCTCCTGAGACTCAGAACTACCTATCCACCTACATATTGGCCATTCTAACTAAGAAACAATTCCTAAATCAATCCACTTGTCTCTATCCCCACCCCTGGCCTTGCCCCCCAAAGTCGCCATACTTTCTTAGCTAGCACGCCATATTAGCACCCCAACTCCTCTCCCTGCATCCAGTCTTATTTCCTTCCCACCCATTCACACTGCAGCTAGGATGGTTAAAAGGATAAACTAAAACTAGATCATGCCCTAACTCTCCTGAACACCTTCAGTAGCTCTCCAGGTTTAGGGTGGAGTACAAGCTCATTTCTGTGTCTCATGGGGCACTGCAAATCTGTTCTCAGTGCATCTCCTGGATTCATCTCTGCCACGTTTCTTAACACTCCAAGGTCTAGGCAGTCTGGACATCCTCCCATTTTTCAAAGGCTCCAGAACTTACAAATACACTCTCTCTCCCTCTACCCCTTCTGCCCAACTCCTACTTAGATAAAAGGCTTAGTTTAAACATTAATATTATCTCCTCCAGGAAGCCATCCCTTGTCCCTTTGTTAGGTTAAACCCAGCAGATGAATGCTCCTGTGGTACTTTTTCTTAAATGTACTAAGACATGCTTTATCATTTACTATAGTCACCATTCTGTGCAATAGATGACTAAAGCTTATTTCCTCTAACTCAAATTTTGCACCCTTTGATCGGCATCTACCTTTTTCCTATCCACTCGCATCCTCCTTCCTGTGGGATTTTTAATTCTCCTATCACAGCGCATATCGTATGTCACTGGAGCAACCTGTTTAATGCTTTACTTCACTTTGAGACTATCAGCTTTGTACTGCAAGAACCATATCTATCTTATTTTTACAGTATATCTAGAACTGAACTTGAAATTTTGTAAGTGCTACATGAATAAATGACTGGTGAGCTACAAATGTTTTCTCATTAATTCATAACCAAAATTTTAATTATCAGTATATTAACTATTCCCTGACTCCAAATTTGTTTGATGGCAAACTCAGAGCTCCTTTCTGATGACTCATAAAAGCATAACTACTCCAAAGTGACTAAACATAAAGATCTAAACATCAAGGGTTTGTTTGTCTATTATGTTAAAGATTCTATAAGGAAAAAAGGTAGCTTTCTTTTTGACTATAGCTTTTACCAGGATTTCATTTAGATAGAATCCTGTCAGCCACCTACATGGATCCAGGTCTGAATTTCCCTCCTCCAAATGTTCTAAGGAAGATTAAAATAGAAGTTATTAATTTCTGACCAATTTCTATATACTATATTTGTATCTGCTCTGCCTTTTACATATAAACTTTTTGTGTGATAACATTCATTATTTTTATCTGCATGCTCACAGTAATTGACTGTTAAGTATTTCAAATTTCTTTTGTACAGTAAAAATTAGCAAAAACAAATGTTTAATTGGCTTTAATAAAACAAATGAGTGCACTGCAAAAGCATTGTATTTACTAAGAATACGGTTAAATCATATTCTCCTCCAACAGCGTTTTCCTTATTAAACCACCCATTACAATTGCTTTTATGGATAGCATCTTTCATATAAAGAGGCACAAAGTGATAAGCCAACTGCTGCTAAATTATCGATTTCATTTATGCAGCCAGATGAAGGGATGCCTTTCATATTAACACTCAAAGACAAGAGACAACCACCAAGGGAATTTTCTGATGATCAATAAGCATTAGTACTGTAAATAATTAACCTTCATATTAACCATTTCTTTTTCTTTCTTTCTTTCTTTTTTTTTTTTTTTTTTTGAGACAGAGTCTCACTATGTCACCCTTGGTAAAGTGCTGTGATATCACAGTTCTCAGCAACCTCCAACTCGGGCTTAAGGGATTCTCTTGCTTCAGCCTCCCAAGTAGCTGGGACTACAGGCACCCACCACAATGCCTGACTATTTTTTGTTGCAATTGTCATTGTTGTTTAGCTGGTCCAGGCTGGCTTTGAACCTGCCAGGCTCAGTGTATATGGCTAGCAGCATAACTACTGTGCTACGGGCACCAAGCCGTTTCCATATCAAGCCTTCATGTAATCACTGGCATATATATAGATACTGAGGACCTGATAGCTGCTCAAACTTCCTCAACTTCAATGACTTTGTGGTTTCTATTCTATATTCTATTCTGTGTAGTTTCATGAATGCTATTTCTGAGTCAGGTTACCAGAATAGGTTTGGTAAGGATAAGTAAGGTCTCTCCCATAAGGCACAGAATACTAAATTCCCAGATCTGACCACTGCCCTATGACCCCATTCTTGCAAAGACAGAATCATTTTGTCATTTTTCCAGTTTTAAATCTTGCTGCTGTATTTTACATTTCCCATGTTGCACTGCCAACCCTTACCACTTATCCTGTATCACTCAGGCACACAGTAATCATTCCACAGCCTGGGTCCTTTTTACCCTTTCCCTTCCTCTCGGCACCAAATAGAATCAACACTAGGCAAACATTTATCTATTCATCTGTTTCACAAATATATTGAAAGCATGCTATCTACTAAGTATAAGCACTCTGCAAACATGGGGCTTGCAGTCTTAAAGAGGAAATGTACGATAAACACATAAATATATACACTTCTAAGCCATAAGTGTTGGGAAGAAAATCAAAATACAACTGTGCTAAAGAATGATGATGGAAATAGGAGGTTGAGGAAAGCCTCTCTGAATTAGTCACATTTAATCTAAGACCTAAGAGTGAGGTCTCAGTAGCAAAGGCACACATAATAAGGTTGGAACAACAGACCCAAAAGAGCTTTCTAGGCCACAGTAAGGAGCCCATAGTTAATCTAAGAGGACAAATTGGATTTGACGTCAAGAAAGAAAGCCCTTTGGCTGATAAATGGATGAAAAGTGGCTAGACTGGGTGCAGGGAGGGGTAGCCCAAGAAAGGCATGATATGGCTTAACTTAGGGTGTCGATGGTACAAATTGACAGCAGTGGGTGGTTTTAAGATATATAGAAGGTGAAAGCTGTAGATGTGGGTGACAAATCGGTTGTGAGAGGTAAGAGAAACAGATGAAGGATGACCCTTAGTGTTCCTCCCCAAACGCTGTGATGGATGGAAGCATTCCTTACTGAGATAAGGAAGAGTGAGAGAAGCTCAGCCTCAGAGATAAGGAAGACTGAGTGAGGCACAGGCTTGGAAAAGGATGGGTCCAAGGTTTCACCATTAAGCTTTACAAGCCTGAGAAGACAATGAGCTGGAGATTTCAAGATGCCAGTTGGAGATTCACAGGTAGAGAGCAAGACCTATCAGAAAGAAAATGCAGAGGGAGAATGGCAAATGGCCCACGTTTGGCTTACAGGAGCACTTGGAGGCAGAATTGTGAAAAATCATCAGGTGTGATATAGAGAAAACCAGAAGGGGTCTACGGATAAAGAAGCCAAATTGGGAGTATTTCAAAAAGGAGAGGTCAACCGAATCCAGTGCTGAGTAGGACCTAACAATAGAGGCAAGATGTGTCCACTGAATTAGGCCATGAGAAGGTTACTGTGACCCTGAAAAGAGGAGTTTCCACTGGATGTTGGGGTTAAAAACAAGACTAGAGGTAAAGCATTAGAGACAGCATGTATAGATGATTTTCTGAAGAGGATGACTATTAAGAAAACAGGAATGGAGCAGATATTAGAGAAGAATATAGGGTCAAGGATACTAGGTTTGTTTTTATACACAAACCGGTGATAAATCAGATATCAGTGATGTGAAGAGAAGGAATAAGAGAAAGAATTTCAGTGGTAAATAGAAGAACTGGATCTGACAGGAGGAAAAGAAAGGAAAGGAGGAGGAGGAAGAGGAGAAGGGGTGAAACAAGAAGGGGAAGGAGAAACAGAGGAAAGGGAGGAGAAAGGTGAGAAGGAGAAGGGAAGGAGGGATATTTTCCCTATTATAATAAGAGGGAAGAATGATGCAGGCGGGTGTAAAGACTATGAGAAAGTAAGCATGTTCTGATGGCTTCCATCTTCTCGATGACCTAAGAGGTGAGGTCCCCGGCTTATAGAGAAGGGGGAAGGAGAGGCGAGGAGACCAGATGACAGGACAAAGCCATTTCAGGAAGTGGGAAAGTAGCCTACTGGAGACGTACAGTAGGATTGCAGTTTAGCACTAACTGGCTATTTGAGGTTTGTGATCGTGCATTTAAAATTAAACCTTGGCACCTCTTGTGTGTTTTTTCTCTAGGAATATTCAGCTGCTTGGGTGCTGGCAAGGAGACAGTGAATGACAGATTCATAGTGTCAGAGTTTTTCTAGAAATAAATAACACAAGAAGAAAGGTAAAAGAAATTGAGGGCTTCTGTAAGGGAGTTATTACAGGAGACAACCATGGGTGTGGAGGAAGTGAACAGGTGTTGTGGGATCATGAATGGACAGTGAGGATGTCTTGCAAGTGGCAGTGGAAAGAGTGATTGCCTGAAAAGGTAAGGGAACCAAGGGGCCAGGGGCTCAAGTAAAGGGATATCAAAGCCACGAAGAATAACAAGGTTTGGGGAGGTGAATAAGACTATGAGTCAGGAACTAAAATCCTGGATAACCAGGAGATGACAGCAGGGACTTGGAGGTGAAAATGATATATCTATTTGGAATGTCTTGAAAAAAATAAGAGAGAACAGGGAAAAAAATAATCCATGTTCATTCCCTCTATTTATTCAACATTTGACTGAAAAGTTTCTATTGGCATTTTAGATAGAAACAAGAATTTCTTTACCAGAAAGGATCCTCCCATCTGACTTCCACTGGAACCAGTGTCTGGCTTCCTCCAAGCTGGTTCTGTGTATGTCCCCAAAGCAGCCTGCCCTGCACTTGAGGAAGTCAGACAATGATGAAGAAGCAGTTTCTGCTTGAGGGGGCCAGTGGAAACTCACCTTCAGACAGCAGGATGCCTCCTACTCTACGTACCGTGTTTCCCCCCAAATAAGAACTAACCAAAAAATAAGCCCTAGCAGGATTTCTATGCATTTGTTAAATATAAGCCCTACCCTGATAATAAGACCTAGTGACCATGCATTTCAGGGCAGAGAGGAAAACATCCCCTAAAAATAAGCCCTAGTGTGTCTCCTTGAGAAAAAATAAATATAAGACAGTGTCTTATTTTCAGCAAAACATGGTAGCACAAACACCTGTTTTCTAGGAGCTCAACTATTGTACTTCTTATAAGCTACATTTCTAAATAGTCCCCTGATATGCATTTTTCCTACTAGCAATCACAAATACTGGTGAACTATCCAGCACCCATCCATCCACTCAGACAAATACAATTTCCCCCATATTGTACAAACTATTTGGGGAACTTCTTCTCTACTTAAGAAGATGACATAAATATTTTTCTAACAACGTTACCTACTCCTCAATAAAATGATCTTAAAAAATGCATGATATCACACTGAATAAATCAGCTAACAGTTATTTAAGAAACGTACTATTTTTGTACATCTAGGTTGTTTCCCAATTCAGGATATTATACATAATGCTGTAATGGACATCCCTAAGCATAAATCTTTTAAGACTGCTATAATAATTATTTATATAACAAACCCCTTGGCATCGTATTATTTAGAAAATGGGTTCTTTTCAGGTTTCTGAGACATATCATCCAATTGCCTTCAGGGAAAGTTTGTACAAGCAGCATCTAAGAGCTCCCTTGGACCTTGTGAAGCTTAGATACATTCTTTGTTTCTTTTCTTTATTGACTTTTAATAGGTGAAAAACAAGGACACCCCCCATAAATAGGGATCCACTCCAGAATCCAGATGTGCCGTGGTCTGGCACACACAGTGCACAGTAGGTGACAACATCTATTCCACACACTCTCCCTAAGGTGCCTCTCTCTGTCCTCTTTCTGTTCCTGCATCCTGAATGCAAATTATCTTCCTGGAGGCTGTCATTCTGACCATGTTAATCCTTTACACAAAATCCCCCAAAGCTCCCTGGATTAAATTTAAATTTCTTCACAAATTTCATTTCCTATTTACAGACTTGTCTAACCTCCTTTCCCAACCTTCTAGAACCAAGTCATTATTAGCTTGCTGCCCACCTCCCCTCAGCCCCCACTCCTATAAAGTTTAATTTCTAGATGAACGCTTCCAGGTAAACACAATTGCTATCATTTCATCTTTTTCTGTTGTGTTTCATTATCTCTTTTATTATTTTCCCAATTTCCTTCTGTGTTTGCGTTCTTCCTCATAGCCGGCTTTATTTTGATTTGTTAGGTATCTTTTCCAGTCCTCATCACTGTATCTCCTTCCATTTCAGATTTATTTGGCTGGAGCCCCTCAAACCATGGTTTATTTCTTAGGTATTTCAAACCCTTTATGATAAAATGAATGCTCTATATTTGTCAAGTTCAAAATTACATTTCCCATTGGCTATAGCTTTCAATAGGACAGTAATAGCTACCATGCAAAACTAAAGGAATAAAAATAGAAATAAAAAAAACAAAGAACCAATATTGCAACAGTGCAATATGCCACCCTCTCCAGTAGCCCTGACAAGTCTTTTGCATACAGTATGGTATATAGCTTCGTGAAAAAAAAAAAATATGCTTTTTCCTGGATGAAAATTCTACTCTTGCTAGCCTAAGAGTAATCTCCCTTATGTAGAAAAGTAGAACTTCATTTTATTACCACTCTTTGTCTTCTGATTTGTAAGAAAAAGAAATATTTCCATGCCACAATTAGAGGAAGACACATTCTTTAAATAAAATCAGTGCTTTTTTAAGAGAAAACAGATGTATCAATCAGGCAACTGTCATTCAGAAAGAATGCTTACCATGCTTACCAAAAGTGTGGAATGAAACCTTTAATGGTTCTGTCTGGTGTGCAGACCTCTCCTTTGGCTGACCAAGGCCACATATAGCACAGAAGATACTAAACACCCCAAGACATCCACCCTGGGAGCAGGAGTGCTGATTTCTTGCCAAACAACATTTTTACCCAAGTTTCAGCCAGAACCCCAAGACTAGTTAATCCTGCCTCTGCCATGCTTTTGTATTGTCATCTTTGAGTGCACCCCCAGAGGAAATCATCTTTAGCCACCAATACTCTCTCCCCTTCTCATCTTCTTGCTGCTCCTCCCTTCCTTCCTCCTGGTGCCTTCTGATTCAGCCAATCAGAAGGTGACACAGCCAATCCCCTCCACCTTTTTCTGGGCTCTCCAGAAATGCCGCTGCCCATTCCGCTTTCCCCTCAACACTCAGCGTGCTCAGAACTCTTCACTCCCCTCTCCAGATCCTGCCTTAGCTGCAGATGGTTTCCCCCTGTAAGCCTCTCTGGCAGCGACTGCTCATTGTCTCACACCCCAACACAGGCATCCTTGTGTAGTATTTTCCATTTCCAAATCATGACTTTTCTGCCCTGGTGTGACACTTCTCCTTGGAGGTACGCGACCTCTACCCACACGTCCCCAACACCTCCCTTTCCTTGTATACAATGCCATGATCATTCTCACACACAGTGAATGTTTAGCATCTGGCTTTGCTCTTCAACTCCTGCCATGCATCAGACACTTACTTCATCCCACTGACAGGCATTGTTGGGCAGTGTCGTATTTCAGGGCCCCTCCCTTTCCTCAGGCATTATATTCTCTGAGTTTACACTGTCAGGACATAATCTCCCAGCATTCAGTTTTCTCACTCTCACACCTTAACTCCTCTCTTCAGTCTACATGTTCTGTTTCTTTCCAAATCCAAGACTGGTCAACAAGGTGAATTTCTGTAACTGTACCCTTCAGTCTAACTATTGTGCGTGAATCTTTCTTACACTCGAGCAGACAAATAAAGCTGGAAACAAGCACACAATCATTCGCATGGGGGCCAGCAACATGTTTTCTTCCAACTTGGGGGGAAACCTAGCATATATTTGCCCTTTATAGTGTTTATCCCAGAGGCTAAGGCTGGTGCCAAAGCTTCATCAAACTCCACACTCTGCATAAATACACAATCTTAGTAAAAATGGTGGATGTATATACGTCAGCTTCTAGAAAGTGGCCAAGTTTCTTTCTGCTCAAACTCTGGTGCATAGACCTGCAGCATCAGCATCATCTGGGACTTGGGAGTTTGTGACCAATTCAGGACTTCTGGCCCCATCCTACACCTAATGAATCTGCATGTTAACAAGATGTACCACCTTTCTTTTCTCCCTCCAGATGCCCCCTCAATACACACGCTCTCGCTAGGAATTACAGAGCCTCACTTGGGTGGCCCCCTCTTTGCTCTCCAACCTGGCTGCTTCCACATTACTCTCCATGCCTCTCTTCCCACCTCACCCAGAGTAGGTGGACTTATCAGTGCTTGTATAGGCAAGATGCCAATCCACATGGGACCTCCCTTTGCTTCTGAATCCCTCACCTCAACATTTGCCAGTTTCCACAAATACTCTCATCTCATTCTGCTCATCTTGGCCCCCTTGCCCCAGTCTAAGTCAATCTTCCTCTTGCTCCTGCTCCTTCTGGAACCTGCTATATCATGAACCCACCTGTCTCGGCACTCTACTGGCCTCATCTCTCAGCCTGTAAACACATTCAGACACTGCCCACCTTTTATAAAGCTTCTCTTGACCTTGCGGCCCCCTATACGCACCATCTCATCATCCTGTTTAATTCAGTTTTCCTGACAGAGGTCTGCACTCAGGCCTTCCCTTTCTCTGCTCCCATCCAGGGGTGCCTTGGCATCTATACCACTCCTCTGCTCCTCCCTGCATGCTAGCCCTCACCAAAAATCCTCCCTTGGGCACCCCTCTTCTCATATAACTCATCCTTCCCACCCACCTTGTGTCCTTTTCTCCCAAGAATGCGACTATAATTTTATGCTCTTGACTGCAAAATCTGCGTCTTCAGGCCATATTTCATCCAGAAATCTAGATAATTACATTTGGAATTTCAAATTCAACATCTCCAAAACTGATTTTATCTTTTCCTACCAAATCAATTCCATAATTTCCATGTAGTTGATGAACAGGTCATCTCTCTAGTTGTCCAAACCAATAGGGTTTGCTAAGACCCCTCCCTCTTCTCCTGCCACCTTCTCCCTCCTTAACCTGGTTATCTTTTTAACTCTTAATGATTTCTTTCATGAACTAAAACTATATGTACTTAACTTGTTTCCCTGCCTTGTCCTTATGCCCACTCCAATCCACCTTCTATACTGTGCCCAAAACGATAACAAATCTGATCCTCTCACTACTCTGCTAAGGTCCTTCAACAACTCACCATTACCCACAAGGAAAAGTTTAAAATACTTAAAATAATATGAAAGCTCTTCCAAAATCCTAAGCTCTGATACCATTTCAGGCTATCTTCCTGCCTGTCCAACATGTTCTTCCTCTGCTCTAAGTTACTTGACATTTCTTGAATATTCCCCATTCTTTCCCAACTCAGATGCTATTGAGAAAATTCTTGGTTAACTCTTCCTCGTCCCTCAAGACATAGATTAAATGCTGCCCTCTCTGTGAATTCTTGCCATACCCTCCTGAGCAGAGTTAAGTGCTTCTCCTGTGTGCTTCCCTTGTAAATTACACACCCCTTTATTCCAGCACGTATCACTCTGTGGTACTAATAGCCGAAAAGGGAACTCCTCTTGAGATAATAAGCCCCTAGAAGGCTAAAATTATGTTCTTTTCTATTATTTTTGTTCTCAGTACTCAGCTGTTATGGACTGAACACTGTATCCCTATATCCCCTCCCCCAAATTCATATGTTGAAGCCCCAACCCTGAATGTGATAGTATTAGGAGGTAGGGCCTTTGGGAGGTAATCAGGGTTAGATAAGGTCATGAGACAGGGCCTTCATTACAGGATTAGTGCCCTTATAAGAAAGTCTCTCTCTCTCCACCTTGTGAAGACTTACAAGAAGACAAATCTACAAGCACCTTAACCTTGGACATCCCAGAACTGTGAAAAATAAATGTCTGCTATGCAGGCCTCCCAGAGTATGGTATTTTGTTGCAGCATCCTGACCTAACTAACACAACAGCACAGTTTTTAACTCATAGAAGGCAGTAAGTGATTATGAAATCAGGAAATGTACACGGAGGAATGAAAAATGGCATGTGCTGTAAGGGACAGGCTTCATAAAATCAGAGGAAAAAGTCAGTATCTATCATAGGTTTTATAGCATAAAACATGGCAGACAAATTAAACATAGACAGTAGAACCTCCAGGGCTGACCACCTCCCTACAGAGTTGGCATACACCACCGTAGGCCTACTTCCTTACGGTGACCATTTCCATATGTCGACCACTTTGTTACAGTCCCTTGGGTGGTCAACTTATAGAGGTTCCACCATAATTGATTTTGCCTTATGGTATATTTATGGCTATACAAAAGAAAAAAACTAGATCTTGAAATGGCCAAAGTTTTGGTTCCCTTATTGTAACTTAAAATCCTTCTTAAGGGTTCAGAAAGCATCTTCTATACCAGTTCTTGTGTGAGCTGCATGTCCTCATGACATCTGTCATCTCAAGATTCTCTGTCTATGCACATTGCTCCCCTCAACCCACACCACATTCCTCCATGACAATGCTCACTTCTGAAGTCATCCGCCACCCCGGTCCCTCACCTCCTTCTGGGGCTGGTCATAGAATTAGTATGATTTGGGTTTAGTATTTACAGAAAAAGTTTGCTAACCTCTGCTTTATAAAATAGAGGCAATTGAATTAAGTTCTCTTTTCCTCCCTCAAAAGACTTTTATTGAGTAAATAGAGAAAAAAAATCACAATTCCTCTCTTGGAGTACCCAATTGTAAAACTGTTCGTGGCAAAATTTGATACTATGATAACACAAAGCAACAGGAATTAAGAAGACAAGGTCATGTCCCTGTGTCATTTTGCACCAAAAGTCTTTCTAATTATGAAGAAGCAGTGGAGGGATCCTACACTTCCTCTACCTAGACAATCTATACTGAAATTAATGTAAGAAGACATAAAAGAGCTCTGTTTCCAGCAGTTTAAACCCATGTTGTGCAGAAGGAATATGAATCATGCATTGGAAACAATGAGGCTTCTTGTCTAATTAATCATTTTTATGCACTTGTCTCTCACCACAGGATAGGGATCAGTTTAAAAAAATGACCTCAAAGAGCTGAAATTACCATAGCTGCCTTTGCCTCCTGCAACCCTGTGAATAAATGCAAGTTAAAGCTAGTGGTGTCGCAGCACAGAGATTCTTTGATCAAACAACAGGAGATGCAAAACTTGGAAACTTAAGCAAGTTAATAAAGCTCTGCCATTACCTCTCTATAACATCTGTACTTGTCTGGCCATGGACACATAGGTGCCAATGCAGGAACTCGATCACCTTCCTACCTGGAATCTCAGCTTAATTAGGACCATTTATCAAAGTGACACCTGTTTTCGAGGCCAGATCAAATTGATTAGCATTGTTCTGCTGGATTTCCACAAATGCCGTTAAGTATCTAGTTTTAGAGCAAAAAACGGGTAAATATTTATCCCAAAGTTTGTAGTAAATATAGTCTGCTGATGAGGAAAAAAAACATATCTGATATGTGAAGAGTTTCCATAAAAAGGAAAACCATATCTGGACTTTTGTATAGAACCTACAAAATAAGGGGTTATGCACAACGTATGTTTTGGGGTACATTTGTTCCAAGAGACTGCCCCACAATACTTCTATCTTATGTCAAGATAAAGTTACTAATCCTACAACTATGGATTTAGCAGGCCAGGGTTTTAAATGTAATAAAAATATTTATGTAGCACACCAGCCAGATAAAGCCACCACAGAACCTCAAGAAGCTACCAACCACCTAAAGAATCATCAATTAATGTGAATGATGTCGAGATGAGCTGGCTTCTCTCAGTAATATCTATGGTTAAATCACTCTGCTTTACACCTGACAAAAATATTCTTTCTTATCTTGGTTTAATATTTCATTTTACTGTGTATATGTGTACCATAAATGTACATTCAGACCAAGATGTCTATCCTAGATTAAAGCCCCCCAAGGACATAACTATGCCATTACATTTCTTTAAACAGAAAAATATTGCACTATAGATGGCAGAAATTGAAACTACAGAGTGTGCTGTTACATTTAAATGGCATGTGTTAGAAGAGAGGTCATATATTTTGATTAAGAAAAATACATAAAGCCATCACCAAAACATAAGCTATTGTAATGTCTTAACTTCTTCATTGAATCCTGAAGCTCTTCAACATGTCTCCCCTTGAAACAGACAAATCTGTTTGTTGACTGTTAAATTTTCTAAATTTTTAAAATTAGTATATAAAATCCATTTTGAAGAAGGCCAGACCCTCTCCAAAACCAATTATCCTACACTAAAGTGACACTTTCAAACTGTGTCTTCACTTAAACCTTATTATTTCCACTACCCCTGAGAGCAAAAGAAGCCCAGAAATACCCCTCCCCCCAAAAAGCACTTTACAAAGATCAGCCAGTCATTGGCAAGATACAAAGCAAATACTTAATGCCATTATCCCAGGATTCTCCACAATTAATGGTGACAAGTTTATAAACTGCATCTCCATAAAATCTCCCTGTTCTTTTAGGTTCTCCTTTTTTATTTTCACCCAGTTGTATTTTCTGTTTTTGATAGATATCTTAAATCTTAAGATATCTATCAATTTTATTTCTTCACAAATAGAAAGTATAGACGTGAAAACCAAAAGATCAGAGTAAATGGAACCGCCAGATAGATAATCATACAGATCGTGTAATTAACACAGGAGAAAAACATCAAAACAGGCAAGTAAAGTTCTTAAAATAAAATGTTCTATCAGTGACATCCTGATGCAAGTGAGGAAGTGTGAACTTGAAGATATACTGCTTTGCCATTTCCAATACTATCACTTCCATTAATGAAAAAAAAAAAGGCTTACACATGCAACACAACTATCTGTAGGGCGGCACCTATGGCTCAGTGACTAGGGCACCGGCCCCATATACCAAGGGCGGCAGGTTCAAACCTGGCCCTGGCCAAACTGCAACAAAAAATACCCGGGTGCTATGGCCAGCACCTGTAGTCCCAGCTACTCGGGTGGCTGAGACAAGAGAATCTTCTAAACCCAAGAGCTGGAGGTTGCTGTGAGCTGTGATGCCACAGCACTCTACCGAAGACAACAAAGTGAGACTCTGTCTGTAATAAAAGCAAATAAATAATCTTACCCATGTAGTGAAAAAATATCAGAAAGTAAGGGGCATGTTTCTAGTAAAAAATGTTCCTTTTTGGGAAAAAACACAACTTTTAGAGTATTAAAGTCTGATGTTCCTTAATCTGTGGACTTTGGAAATGATTCCATAGTCCAAAAGGACATACCTTATCATTGTTTGCACCTCCTAGTGTAGATGATTTGTAATAACAGCACTATTATATTCACATACTTACTTACTTCCTCAATAACATAATTAGGCCAACCTTGATTTGATGCACATTTAGATCTCAGATGGTTTTGCATATGGGTATACCTGTCAGGTGCGACCAATTAAATCTACTGTCTACAAAGGATGTCTGTGATCAAAATTCACATTTTAAACTCCAAAAATACTTATGATGCTTGGAGGAAATGTTTTATTCTTAGGAACTCTCTCAATTGCCAACTTACAAGCTAATATATCGCTGTGCATAAACCATGCATCCAACTTCAGAATAATTCAATTACCCTTCGGAAAAATTAAACACACTCCCAGTAACAATGCAAACATGATCCACTTAAACAAACATAAAAGTCTTCCCAAATTATTTAAGAATGGCCTAAATGAAATCTGAGTAATAAATGATGGAGCAGACATTCACTTTTAGAGAATTTCAGATTCTTGCAGAAGGATCCTGTAGAAAGATTGATGATCTAGATGGGACATCACAAAGCAATCAGGTGGCCCTGGGACCTTGGATCAAGCACTATTTCTAACCCTATGTTCTTTTATCCTAAAACAAAAATCATCATTTGCATTCTGTCTAGAGCATAGGACAGTGAAGATACACAAGCAAGGTTGTTCTGTTAATTTCTAAAAGATGCCAAACAGCTAATCTCAAATTACTCAAGTTAGAATTTTGTGCAGGCTTCAAGACTTTACTCTTCTCTGTCCAAACCAGCAGTGCTAACAGTGATGGGGCTCTGGGGTCTCATTTGCAATCATTAGCCTGAAGAACCACAGGATAACTGAAAGCACCACAGAGGCTAATATCCTGACATGGAAATTAGAACATCTTGAAAACCCACAGGTAACATGTAAAGGAATTATGTATGCCACTAGGATGGACAGCTTGCTGCTATGGAGCTGAGTCATGCTCCTTCATATTCAGTTAATTTATACTCTGCAAAGGGAGATGGGAGAGGAGGGGGAAACAGGGGAGGAGAGGAATATTTTGCTTGAGGTTATATAAAGAACTACCTCCCATTTGAAAGAAATTGCCCATGGCTTAGAGAGAGAGATTGGAGTTCCCCAACTAGATATCCAAGATGGCAACTATCAGGGACAGTTACATAGTTGTTGTCAAAAATTGTAGTGTACATGTTATTACAACATCTAAGTAATCTTCCTTCTCCCCCCAAGTTAGACACAAATAAAAGAATAACCTAAAAAATGAAAAAAAGAAAACCAACAAAATAGTATTTTTCCCAACATCCATTCCAGAAAGAACATTCAAGGGGTTATTTTCTGTCACCACAAAGTATAGCTCTTCTGTTCTGAAAGCAATTGCTCTGGTCCATCCATGAATGTCAATGCTAGCAATGGTTCCTGGGCTCAGGCCCAGACTGAGACATCAGAAGACCCTTTGTGCACACTTTGTGTTCACCAACATCAAAGCCAAAATTAGCTGAATAGTATCAGTGAGGGTGTTGAGCCACTGTGGCGTTAGCCACATTACAAAGGGCACTGGAACATATTGTCCTGTTCTAGAGCTGGGGGCCATGCTCTGCAGTGCAGAGAGCATCCTGTCTGTGTGAGGCTGCCTTGTCAAGGGGGCATTTACTGAACAGCCACTGGCACATTGCCCATTGCAGAATAAGGTCAGCTCAGCTTCCTGTCCATGTCTGTTTCCCTCCTCCAACCTCACTCACGGCTTCTCCCGTTCTTGTCCCAATTGGATTACATAACTGACATACACATACTGAAAATACAAACTGAAGACAGACAGACAGACAGATAAATAGATTTCACAAAACAAAGTGTTCCAGAACAAGCATCGCTTGCAATAACAAGCAAACTCCCTCCCCTTCCTCTCCTCTTCTCCCTTCTCTTCTCTCCCTTCTCAGAGTATGAGTTAACTGGATATAAAGGAGCATGGCTCAGCCTCACTGCAGCAAGCTGTCCATCCTTGTGGAGCACATATGCAGTAACTCCTTTACATGTTACCTGTGGGTTTTCAAGATGTTCTTGTTTCCAGATCCAAATAATAGCCTCTGGGGTGCTTTCAGTTATCCTGGGGTTCTTCAGGCTAATGATTGCAAAGCTAATTAACACATAAACACACCCTATGAATCATGAACAAATACTAAGGCCTATTACAGGGTCACATTCCATTTCTAAACATAACACACAATACTATCAATTTTGCAGTTGCAAGATACAAAGATACTACAGAAGCTCCCAGTTTGACACTTTTTTACCAAGTTCATGTCCACAGACTCCACTGAAAAACACATACACGCAAGCCACAAGAAGAGTTCACAGAAGAGTCATCATAAAACCATGTAGGATTAAGCATGCTCTCAGACAAATGAAAAATTAATTTCTGAAAAGAAAGGAGTAGAAACCCCAGAATTAATGCTATAGAGTTCCTACATTTTGGACTGCCTAGTTGTCTATCAAAAATCCACTAACACACACAATATTCTCTGTAAATAAATTCATTCTGATTATTCCATTACTGATTCAGCCACTGGGGCAGTTACTAATTATTAGGCCCAAAGAATAAGCTCCTATTTAAAGAGCAGTGCTCTAAGGAGAAATTCTCCAGGACCAAGGTAAAGCAACCAAACCCATTTGCCTGCTGTTATTTTGGTGAGCAATTTTCATTACAGAAAGGCTCCGCTGTTCGTGTATATTCATCTTGTTACCTTCTTGCTTGGATATTGACCTTGCACTCACTATTTTGCCTCCGGTTTTCTCTGAGCTTCACTACATTCTTTAATTTCCTGTGGTATTAATCTTCGGCCCAGGAAAAAATGAAGTTGATGTTGTAACACGAGAAATGTTGCTCATCACCTTTCAACACAGACATCTGTAGCATCTTACGAGGCCTGGAAATTATTCAAGCCCATTTCAGGGTTTTTATTTACTCTTTGTCTGATGTGGTTTGTGCCTTGTTAAGAAAGAAAATCAATTTATTCCCTGTTACATCATAAAGTGGCTAGGAGGAAAATCATATTTACTTCAGCATCTCTAGATTGTCTTATGAAGTTTTAAATAAAGAATTTGATTGATGTTTTATGGCTGCCTGCGGAAAACTAACCTTCATTTCATCCAATCGCACTATCAATTTCATCATCTGTATTTCAGAATTTGAACAATTTTTAAGTCAACATGCTACAATTTATAGTTCGGTCATCTAAAATTTATTGTGATATTCAAAATAACACTTAATTCATCATCTTAAAAGAACATTTAATATTATAACTAATGTTGATTTTTTTTCCCACTTTGATGGGGAGAATATAATTTTTGTTAGTCATCCAAGCTAAAGTGACAGCCTAATATAAGGGGCAATGCCTTACCTTTGTAGCCCAGCACCCCAATATATATAATCTTCTACACTGCTTCCATCTTACAACCTGTGATAAACTTTCCACTGTCTAGAATTGCAGAAGGCCATGTGTCAATGGCCTCTTTTGCACTCGTCCATGTGATTTTTGGAACCAGGTCATAGCTTGCTAGACTTAGGAGACCACAGTTTTCCCCTTGATGTCTGCACCGTATCTGACCTCGACTGCCTGCTGAATACGCCGTATTAAGGGCATGTGCCTCAATCTGTTCCCTCAAGCCCTGCCTTCTCCCATCCCACTGCAGTTTATCAGAATTCGGATAACACTCGCTCGATAAACATATAATGGAAGCTACCACGAGCATTGTTCTCTATGTCTAGAACACTACAGCATTTAAGACAATCTGAATCCCCATCCTGAATCCTACAGCTGTGAATAAGCCATAAGCAACAATACAAATAAGTAAGTGACATATCAGAGGGGTGGTGATCACAAAGCAGTGCTCCAGGCCCATGCTTCCACTACCGCTTTTCCTCTGCCAATTGATCTGAGTAACAGTCACATTTACCCCACACAAATAGATAAAAGACTCTCCCTGACACTAACAGCTTTCCAATCAATCAAAAACCAAGATTATCACAAACTAGTTTCCCCATCAACAAAGTGGCACCTGCTTTCCTTTAAAAAAAAAATTGTTTTAGGTTTTGTTTTGTGCCAGAGGGAGGGCTGGAAGAATATCTGAGACATGGAATGGTTAAGCTGTCTTCTTTATTAGCTATTTCTGCCCATTCACTTGAGCCAAATACAAGCTATTGTTTAAGGCATTCAATTTTTTTTAATATTTTAAATTAAGTCTGTCAGTCAGGGTAGTAGCAGGAAATAAAAGGAACATTCAAATTGAGTGACATGAGAGAGGCTGAAGAAGAAACAGGTGCAAGGGAGAGAGGGGAAATATAAGAATAGAGCAGTGCACTGAGTCCAGTAACAGCAGAGGTGTTGTAAGTACTGGGCCTACAAGGAAAAAGGAGGAGCCTGAAGCTAGACAGGGTTGCCAGGTAGGAAATGTGACCTTGGACCAAGAGGCACAGCCAGCCCTCAATACCTTTGACTTCACTTCTTCCCTCCCTCCATCACCTGCTATTGCTCCCATTGACCAAACTCAATAGTCAACCAGAGGCAAGGAAAACCTTTGTACTGTCTATAAGGATCCACTTCCCAGATATTACTGTCTAAATAATTGTGGCCCCCCCAAATGCATACCTTGAAGTTTTGACACCCAATATGATAGTAATTGGAGATGGGGATCTTTGGGAGGTGATCACTGCTCAAAAAGGTCATGAGAGCAGGGCCTCTGTGATGGGACCAGTACGTTATAAGAGGAGGCACAACAGCTTGCTCTTGCTCTACCCTCCTGGGCCAAGAAAAGGCCAAGTAAGGACACAGCAGGAAGGTGGCCATCTCCAAGTGAGGAAAACAGCCTTATGAGGAATTGCACTATCATCCTTGATCTTGAACTTCCCAGCCTCAAAAACTGAGAAAACCCATTTCTGTTGTGTAAGCCACCCAGTTTGTTTCATTTCATCATGGTGTCTCAAGCTGACTAATACAGCAGGAGCCAAAGCCAGAGGAATGGGCAAAAATTGTATTTTGAGAGTCAAATAGGTAATATTCAGCACATGCAGACGTGTTTTACAAATTAGAAGTTATCAACAGCACTGATCAAAGTAGAGGCTGGTTGATTTTAAATTATTAAATTCATTCAGATAATGTCCTACTGTTAGATACATTGTTACTGAGTTTATTTTAGCCACCTAAAGCTAGAAACTCTCTTTATTTATTTATTTATTTTTTTGCCAACGTATAAATGTCATGAACAAGCAAGTTAAAGCTTTTAAAAGGCTTGGGAAAATAAATGTTCACTTGTGCTCCAGGATTATTATTGTTTCAGGAAGTATTTGTTTATATTTAATTTCTTAATGCAATTAGTGTTTTGTAGCAAATCGTCATGGTTTCCATAACCTCGTATTCATCCCAAACAGGATGTTTCGACCCAAAGGCATAAAAAAAGTTAGAAAATCTTGACATTGTCAGATCACATTAATTTCAACAATTACAGAACTAAATTCATGAAGCCAATAAGAGAGGTTTAAAAATTTACATCATATGACTTAGCTAATATATTAATTTATAGAAGCCCTGGGCCAGATAAAATGTCACAAATTTATTAGGGGATATAAAACTATTAGCAGGGAAAGAAGTTAAAAGTTTTCTTTAAAGTTTTTTTTTTTTTAAAGATAGCATCAAAATTAAACAGATCATCACAAACAACCTAGATAGTTCAAACAAACTGATAGTTTAGAGAAAAAGAGAACCATCATTTATAATTAGAGCCATTTTGGCAGCAGAAAAAGGAAAGGTGACTTGTCAGCAAGATAACTGCTCTGCCTCACACCTTTAAAAAATGTGCCTGCCTTTACACTCAAAAGCCAAGAAGACAAATTAAAAAACTTGAAACTTTAAATATGCCTTAAAATTGTCTTATTTAAAAAGAACTTCCAAAAATATTTCCCTCCAGATGAACTTTCACAAGAACCTTTAAAATATATCCAATATTGCATTTATCATCATCAGAGAAAGAATGACAAATAAAATTTATTAAGCAACTACTATGTGCCAAATTCTATGTTGGTTGCTTTCCATAATTGATCTCATTGTTTCCTAACAGCCACCCTCCAAGACACACATTAGTTTCATCATCTTATAAAGGAATAAACTCCAAGAGGGAGTTTATCTCCAGTTGCCAGAGACTAAAATAGCACTTGGTACTTAGGAGGCACTCAGTGAGAAATGTTCTCGGAATAAAGGAATAAGTGGATGGATGAATGAATGATGCTTCCAGAGTCTAAGAATCCAGCCCACAGTGATGCCAGTGTGGGCCTGTCTGCCCTCAATGTCCATGCTTTTATAGACATTACAATTTGAAACGTAAGGGTTCAAAACAGTCACAAGGAATAACCACTACACATATTGTTTTTTCCAGGAAATGCAACTCTAATGCCTACAGGCATGTCTTTGTATTATTTGAATGATGTTTCACCTATTAAATCCCCTAACAAGGATGTTAAATTGGAAGAGAAAATGGACAGAAAGACATGGATGGAAAACACTAAGAGTTTAATGTTGGAATTATCTAAGGCAAGATTTTTAGGCAAGAATAATTAAGAGAGTAGATGTTGTGTTCTCACCATGAATAAATGAGGATTAAGTGAGGTAATGTGTATGTTAATTAGCTTGATTAAGCCACTCTACAAGATATGCATATTTCAAAATACCATGTTGTACAACCATAAATACATATAATTCTTGTCAATGTAAAAATTAATTAGCTAATTTTTTTTTTAAAGAAGGTAAAAGATAGTAAGACCATCTGTGAGCCAGGTAGTTCCAGGAACACGTGCTTATATGCAAGGGTCTTAATTTGGGCAGACTAACAAGGGGAACGTGTACAGGACCTTCCAGAGGTCACAGCTGGTCCCCAGGGTGCCTTCCTGTGAAAACATGCAACCCTTTGAAGGGACAGCTTAGGGAGCCACTGGCATCTTCTGCGAAATGGGAAAGGGAACGTCGGACTCTGACGTGGCCAACAGCTCTAGGTTCTGGGCTGAAAACGTCCCCTCAAAGGTAACGTGAGCTGGGGACTGGCGGGAAAAGTTAAACTGGTGACACAGACTGACGCAGGGGAGGCCTCAGTGCGGGAAGGACGGTGCACGCTGTGTCTTGGTTCAGCAGAAGAACGGCGCGGCTGCTGGAGGGCAGAAGCAAAGGGTATCCGATGCAGCACCTTCGGGAACACCGGGAGCCGCGGACAGCCCAGCCCCGTGCCGCGCCCTCCCCGACGTCGGCTCGGGCCCACACCTCGCTTTTTCCCTGCCGCTTCCATCTCCGGCCGGTTCCTGACTTAGGCTTTTAAACGTATCCCTAATGCGTGTCTTCTCCGCGTGTGGCTGTGAGTGACTGGGCTCTGACACTTGGGGACCCGCGCGTTCACAACGGAACGGTGACATCCTGGAAGTAGGGGGCGGGGTGGAGACACAGGCGGTGTGCGCAGTCTTGCTCCAACACATCTCCTGCCTGGCCCCTCTGGCTCTTCCCAGCTCTGCCACCCTCCTCTCTGCCCTGGAGAAGACTTACCAGTGATACCGGAAAAGTGGCACCCGAGCCAGCTCAGCTGAGCAGGGCCTGGGGAACCTGCCACTTCTGTCTTGGTGGCAGCAGCCGCAAAAAAACTGGCAGGTTGGGGCAAGCGAGGGGGCTTTCTTCCCTCAGAGGCTCCAGTAGAGCTGCATTAGAGGACCCGTCAATCAAGGGAAAACTGGTGCCCATCCCTGATTGGTCCATTTTCAATCGTGCTCCTGATTGGTCCATTTTATGGACCAATCACAGCTAAGCTATTACACCTATATAAGGCCCTGAGCAGTGAGCCTTGGGGCAGATCTTCAGAGACCTTGAAGGAAGATAGAGCAGAAGAACAAGGCAGCAGATCGTTGACTGTCCAGAAGAAGCCAAAGCTGTGGCACTTCTAGTGCTGATACTGCCCTACAAAGAGGTGTGGCTCTTTGTAGGAGTTGTTGTAACACTTGAGCTGTAGCTGTAACACCTCCGCTGCTGATCCTGCCTTACAAAGAGGCTTGGCCCTTTGCTGATCTCTGCCCTGCAAAGACGCTTGGTCCTTTGTAAGAGTTGTTTTCATAAGAGCTGTAACACTTGTATCCTGCCCTGCAAGGAGGTTTGGTTCTTTGAGCTATAAATAAAACCTCACTGTTCCTTCTTAGGTCAGTGGATTCATTCTTCGAATCCTCGAGACCAAGAGCCTGGAAATCCAGTGTTAAAAATCTGGTATCACCAGGACAGCAGCGAGGGGCACTCTCACCCCCAGGTTTTCGTTTGGGCTGGTGGTTGGGAGGCCTTGGCTGGAGACCAGAGGGAAGGACGAGAGTGAGGCTGTCTCCCTTCTGGGGTCCTTCCAGCAGCCCTGTCCCTCACCTGCCACTGGCTGGTCGGGTTTCAGTAGTCTCCACCTTCCCTCTGTGGACACAGGGATGCTGAGGAGCATTGCTGCCACCAGCCCCACGTTCCTGCATCATCCATGCACCTTCAAACGAGTCATTTCGTAGATAAAATCACCTTAAATTCCTGTAGTCCGACAGTATCATGCTCTCATATGTTTCTTCTTGGGAGCCAGACTCATAAAAATTTATTATTTCCTTCAATTATTTATTCAATGCCTACTGTGTGCTACATATTATTTTATGTGCTAAAAATACAGGAGTATAGACAAAGAACTCTGCACACATATACATATATATGTATCTACAAAGTATGCATACATATACATGCACACATGCCTCTGTATACACATATACAGTCACACAAACATGCATACATGCTGCTTCTCTGCACCATAACACACTTGTTAACATCATGGTACAGTTTGGGTTACACTATCTGGTTTCAAACTCCTGCCCCATTTAACTAACTGTAAGATTCTACCATCACTCATTAAACTTCTCTGTGATGTATTTTATTCATTTGTAAAATTAAAGATAGATAGATGGATAGTTTAAAAAGATAGATGGATATTTAGACGTGGGGGGGTAGATAAATAGGACCCACTCCATTAGGATTTTGAGAGGATTAAGTACGATGATCAAGTGAGGCCCTTACTGAGGAGCACCCTGAACAAATGAAGACAGGATGTATTGTCTTGTGGAACTTCCCTTCCAATGGACGGGGAACAGATGAATGAGTAAAGCAAGCCATGGTGACCTTGATCACAGTACTATGAGTCTCAGAGACCCCATTTTTCTCATCTGTTAAAAGAGAAAAATAAACTATTTTGCAGTTGGGGGAAGAATTAAATTTGAGAATCTATGGGAAATGGTACAGTTATGTCACTCAGTAAGTGCTATTGTCATCTATCCCTTTACTGCTTAATTCAGATCCCTTGCTTTTTAGAATTGATATGATGTTCAAAATCAGCTTCTTCTATACAGACCCCTGGGAAACCACTGGTTTCTGTCTCGCTCCCGATACCCCCTTCCTCTACTGAGCCAGGCAATGTAAGTAGATGAGTGGGGTTCCAGAAACAGTCTGGGACTGCAGGTGGGGTGCAGAATGAGAGAGATGACAGAGTGGAGACACGACCATTTCTGTTTGTAGGGGAACTGGGGCAGTCAGGGGCAGGAATACAGAGAGCAGAGAAATAAGGCATGCAGGCAGAAGAGTAGACTGTGCTAACCATGGTTTTGTTTCCCCCCTTCCCCTTCTGTTTTCTCTTCACTTTTAGTAAAATTTTCTTTGAAAATTGCAACCTTTGGTATGCTAACAAAAACATTAAATGGAAGACTATGCATGCTTGACCAAGGTAACAAAGGGCTAGAGTGGGTACTCTGTGGTAAGAGAGGTGACCCGAGATGGAGACAGCCTCTAGCCCTTCCTGGGTGTAGCTGTTCGCCAGATTCTGTCTACCCTCTACTACTTCTCTTGCCTTTCTCACCCTGCAATGACATACTTCTAAGACAAGGGAAATTCTAAAGCAAGTATGTTAACATTTTAACTTGTGCTAATCTGGTTGTGGAGTCATGGATGTCTTATACTTCTTTGCACTTATAAAGTGGCATAAAAATTAAGATAAAATTCCACCCTTAGGAAATAATTGGAATTTTAAACAAAGACATATGCACAAGAATCTTTCTCTAAATATTATTTATCAGAAAGGGGGGAGAAAAAGGATAGAAACCATCAGTGGTCAGTATGGAGGTGAAGGCTCAGTGAATCATGGTGCATCTGCTCAGTGGAATATTAAGCAGTTGCTAAAAGGCCTGCTTACAGAGTAGAGCCAAAAATTCGTATGTAATATAAACAATGGAAAGATGCTAAAATGTCAACATTGATTGCCCAGAAATTGTACAATAATAGTTAACATTTGCTTACTACAAAATAGGTATTGTTATATGTTGTTTATGTACATAAAACTTATATAATTTTCCGAACAACTCTGAGCAAATACTATTACTATCCTCATTTTACGGATGAGGAAACTGAGAAGTTAAAGAACTTGTCAAAGTGTACACAGCTGGCAAGTGGCATAAATGGGATTCGAGGCCAGGCATTCAGCATTAAAAGCAAGCTTTTAACTACTATGCTAAACTGCCTCCCATAAATAGGCTGATAATAACAATACCTACCAACTGTCACGGGCAGTAATCAACTCAGTTAATTCTCACAACAACCCTATGTGTAGACATGAAAAAGATGAAAAACTCACTATTAGAGATGCCTAAATAATTTACCCAAGGACACACAGGCAGGAACCAACAACCCAAGTCTCACCCCATAGCCCACGTCCTATTCATGACACTATACATTAATTCTACTTTGCACCATTTTCTAAATCTTCTATAATAAGCATTTATTATTTTGATAAAGTAGGAGGAAAAAAAAAGAAAGAAAAAATCCAAAAGAAAAAGGCTTTTCTAACAACAAAGAAATTTAAACAACAAAATAATATCATAATCACATTTTAGATTTAAAAGAAAACAAAATTTAAACTCCCATTTTATGGCTCCCTTTATGTCTTTTTCAATATTCACTTTTCACAGTACAGGAGAGAAGTGCATGCAATTTTACATCACCAAGAAATAATTTTGACTGGTAACACTTGGGAAGGGCAACAATTCTTTGTATGATTGGTTGGATAAACCTAGTGCCATCGGCAGTTCACATCTAGAATTCAATTTAATGGAATGACCAATGATTTTCTCTCCAAGCTCTCCAAGTTGTGTCTCATTACCCATTAACCATCAAGAATTACTAATCTCTGGGTGAGCTGAAAGCCACACACAGGCACATGACACGTCGCAAGACCAGAGTCCCTGCCTCTTCCAGAACACTGCTGACATGCAGTGCCACAAATTGGACAAAACAAGTCCATATTCGCAACTGCTGCTGTAACACAGACACTATGAGACAGGGACAAAGGGTCTGAAAAGCAAGCTGCCTTTATCACCATCCTCACCTCAGCCCCAAATATTGCTTCATTTCTAAACACCCCTGTGGTCAGATAACTTCCCTCCCACTCTGGGAAAGTGAGTCCTGAGGTAGAGAAACTGTGAGGAAAGAGATGGGGATTGGATAAAATCCATGAAACAAATGATGCAAAGACTGGCACCAAACACCTCCTGCTGTTCAGTTAACATTCTAAGCAACACATCTCTTTTTTTTCAGAATTCAGTTGTTATTAGAATGGTCTAAATCTCAAATTCTTAATGTTGCTCTTTAAGTAATAACGTTCATCTTTCACTTGCTTTCAAACAATAAACCTTATTGCTTGATTTCCTTTTTTAATGTTTAGAGATAGGTATTATTTCTTTTTTAATTTTAATTATCATGAATACATAATAATCACATATACGTACAGGGTTAGAGTTAGCTATTTCTAATTACAGGGTTCCTATTATGCTAACTGGAGAGACATTCAGGTCACAACAGGGTTACCTCCACATAGCTCCAGCTCAGTTAAATCTCTACCAATTCTGAGTTCTGAGTAATGTACGTCCACAGCATTTAATGAACTACTTTAAAATAACAGTTCGGGAAATAGGTGGCCGACCTTTAGAGATTAAGCCAGTTAATACAGGCTATAAGTAATAAAGCTTTTTAAAAAAAAATACAATGAGGGCAGCGCAGCTCAGTGAGTATGGCACCAGCCCCATATACCAAGGGTGGCAGGTTCAAACCTGGCCCGGGCCAAACTGCAGCAAAAAAATAGCTGGATGTTGTGGTGGGCACCTGTCGTCCCAGCTACTCTGGAGGCTGAGGCAAGAGAATCGCCTAAGCCCAGGAGCTGGAGGTTGCTGTGAGCTGTGATGTCACAGCACTCTATCGAGGGTGATAAAGTGTGACTGTCTCTAAATATATATATATATGAGATGATAAATTTTATTTCCAACAACTCCAAGAGTCTGGAGGACTAGACCACTATGCAGGTTACTCTCCAAGAAGGAAGTGGTCAGAGTGGAGATGAGTCTATACCTCCCAGGAGCTAGGGGAGCACCTGTAATTCCTTATTAATTGTGCCCCCATTCACCTCATGAGCAAAGGAAATCTTTCCAAAGCTCCTGGCACACAAAAATGTTGAGGATAAGTGCATTTTTTGTAGAAATGGTCAATACATGGACTTCTGAATCCTGACATGATTGACAAGGACCATGGTTTATATCGTTTATATAACTATAAAAGTAGACGATATTCACAAAAAAACTACAAAAATGAAATAAAAGAGTATAAAACTCTAGGAGAGTGTCTTAATGTTCTAAGTTAGGGACTGATGTCTTAAGGAAAAAAACTAAAAGGAAAAGTTTGATAAAATAGATAATTCAAATGTAAAAGTCACACTTCAACCACAGACACTAAAAAAAAAAAGTAAATAAGGAAGTCCCAGATTAAAGATCTTTGCCATATATATAACAAAGGATTAGAACCCAGAACACACAAAGAATTATTATAAATCAATGAGAAAGATGAACATCAAAAAAGGCAACAGCTACCACTAAATAATTCACTGCAGAAAACATTAAAATGATCAATATTCACATGAAAAGATACTTAACCTCATTCATTACCAGGGAATGGCAAACAAAAAATCCAAGGTACTATAATATTTTATATGTACCACAATGACAATGAAAATGTAAAAGCCTGACAATACCACTGCACGCGAGAAGTGAAAGCATCTAGGATTCTTATACATTGCTGAGGGAAGCAGAAACTGGACAGCAATCTCAAAGCATCCAGTAAGTTAAGAGATGCATGCCCTCCCACCCACCAATTCTACTCCTAATTAGGCGTCTGGATAAAAATGTCCCATGTGTGCACACAGAATATACTGCATCACTTCCCATCCTAGGAAACTTTAAATCTCCATCAAATTTAGATTCTCCAAGAGAGGATGAATCAAATTCGGTAAATTCCTACAATGAAAAACCATAGTGCAATAAAAATAAATAAACTGTATCTACATGTACTAATGTGATCAATCTCCAAAACCCACAATACAAAGCTAGGAAGCCGACTGAAAGCACAGCATGCATGATAACATCTTGCATATACAATATTTAAAAGTCCAAAACAATCCCATTTTATGTTTAGACATGTGCACACATACAGGAAAAGCATAAAAACATGCTGAAAATGATCATGCCAAGTTCAAGTTTGTGACTGCCTCCCCGAGAAAGGTCACTGGACCTGGCTGGGCCCACAGGGCCCCTCAACTGCAACTGTTAGCTTTTGCTTCTTAAACTGGGAAGTGTTATATTATTCTTTGTACCTTTTTATAGGTATACAATTTCACAATAAAAACAGAGAGTAAAGAACCTCACTAGCTGAGGTAGGTGTAAAGGGTAAAATAAGGTCCTAGAGATCTATGATCGATTATATACTCTGTAAAAATATCTCAGCATCAAAAATGGTTAGACTTATCCTTGGGGACCCATTTGCAAAGTTAATACATTTTGCTTATTACTAAAAATGACTAAATGCATACACCTTAAACACCTAGGCATTACATCCATATAAAAAGTGATTCCAGGAATTTTCCTAGTTTTCTCTCCTTTTGTAGAAGGGCACTGATTTTGAGCAAGACAGATATACACTGAGGGTCACTGTTCCCTGGTATCAAAATGTCCTATGCTGAGACGTCGGCTGCAGGCCACAGGGTAACAGACATGAATTCACTACCCTTGGTCTTTACCTCAGCTGTCACGACACAGGGAGGAACAAAGGAGACCTCACAGAAACACAATGTAGAATCTTTAAGACTGGATAAACCAAACAGTTAAGAATATATCTCCAGAAAAATCAGAGAAAGGAGCAAAGGAACAGAGGAACCACAAAAAAGAGTAATAAGTGTTGACACTGCAGTGGCACAGTCCAATACATAAAGATCATTTCCTTTTTATGGCCACATGTGGAAACCATGTAACAAGTACATATACAAGGGAACCAAATTTTTAAGGAAATATCTGTGGCTGTCTTACAAAAACCCCAATGGCTTAAATTAGATTTTCTTTTAAAAGTCAATATTTGGATTTGTAAAGTCCAAGATAAGCCAGTACAAAATAGCATAAAAATCCCCTGACCTAACTCACAGTTTATACATTAAGTCAAACCAAAAATAAGTTATCAGCTGCACTGTCAGTATAGGAAAAAAATCAATATTTTCCTATCATACCATCTGCTTTAGCGTTGCAAGTTAATAAATTTAGCTGGTGAAATTTTCTTCTCTCTTTGGATTCTGTAGAGAGAAAATATATTTTCAATAGTTAATCTAGTCGCTTACTATATAGAGGAATGAAAAATGAAATACTATTATTTGAACATGTGAGTTTGCCATGTAAGGCAACAGAATTCTTCAACCACTGAAGTCACAAACCTGTGTTACATCTATAATTCAGTTCACCCTATCCCTAGTCATCCTGCTTCCCAAATTCCTACCTTATCCCCCAAAAGGGTATCGATCAACCCAGAGGATAAAATAACACAAACTCGAGAAGGTAACTTAGGATTTGGGACCCACTTTCAAATCTGAATCTTTTTCTCCAGAAATATATAATTCACTATATCTCTATTACTTGAGCACATATGTACCAACAGATCCATAAACAGACAAGTTTCAGAGAACTTTCCTAATTTCCTCTAACTTTTTAGGAAAATGTTGAAAGAGACAGGCACACACTGAGATTCCTCATAGCCTGATAATACTTAACTTCTGAAGAAAATAAGCTAAAAGTGATCTTCAGCTTTTAGATATTCCCCAAGGAAAACAGGCTTTCACAGAAATTTTCAAAACAAGGAAATATATATTAAGTACCTACCATGTGCCCAGCATATATGTAGATTGCCTTTATGTTTTCTTACATGTGCTGCTATAATACCCAGGCATTAAAACTGATGCTGGTATTTCAGTTCAATTCTTCTACATTTCAAAAATTCTATAAAAAGTTTTCCTTTACTATTTACCCTAATATAGTTTCCTATTAATATGCCTGGCAGCAAGTGACCAGTCAGATAGAAGTTCCTTTTGATGTAAGTTTTTAAGTAGTAGGATATATCCAAATTGACTTTGACTTGAGAAATCATGAAATTAACAGAACGTTTCTGCTTCTGGTATATTCTGTTTTCTTAAGAAAATCGCTCTATCCTTCCTGTAACTTTCCTTCCACTTTCCATTTATCTCATCCCCTGGGGTTACTGAAAGTTAATGTCTATAAAAGGTTTTGTGTATTCTTGACAAAAAGAGGGTGAGAGAAAAGCAGCAGTATATCATTGCAGTGTATAAACATTTAAGGGAGTCCATACAACCTGAATATAAAATTTTAAGTTTCCCAGAAACATAGCATAAAGACAACTACCTACGGTGCCATACTTTCAAAGAAAATGGCATCCTCTGTAGTATCTCTTTTTTTTTCTATAGATGATAAGAAAATAAAGTTTTTTTAACTTTTTATTAAATCATGAACACATAGATCATGTATACATTAATGTATTTATGGGGTACAATTTGCTGGTATCATATAGAATAAGGAACACTTACATCACACTAGTTAATACATGCCTCATCTCATTTACTTAATTATTGTGTTAAGATATTTATACTCTATACTAATAGATCAGACATGTATCTTTGTATTATGCACCTGTAGGTGTGATCCCACCATTTACCCTCCCTCCATCTGACCTCCCTCCTCCCACTTTTCCCCCTCCTCTCTTCTTCATCTTGGGCCATAGTTGTGATCTATTCTTCATATGAAAGTGTGAGTGATTATAAATTGGTTTCATAATAATACTGAGTACATTGGATATTTTTACTTCCATTCTTCAGATACTTTACTAAGTAGGATATGTTCCAGTTTCATCCTTGTAAATGTAAAAGAGGTAAAGTCTTCATCTTTTTTAAGGCTGCAAAATATTCCATAGTATATGTATACCACAATTTATAATCCATTCATGGTTCAATGAGCACTTGGGCTTCTTCCATGACTTGGCTATTATGAATTGAGCTGCAGTGAACAATCTGGTACAAACATCTTTGTCATAAAGTGATTTTTGAATGCTACCAAATGCTCAAAGAGGAAGAGAAGTGGAGAGCAAAAATGGATCATTCCTGAGAGAACTGTGGGACCACTCTAAAAGAGCAAACATTCACGTCATAGGAATCCCTGAAGCAGAAGAAGATGGTCCAAAAGGCACAGATACTCTACTCCAAGAGGTAATTGAGGAGAACTTCCCAAGCACAGCAAGAGATACTAAAATTCAGATAGCAGACAGTTTCAGAACCCCAGCACGACTCAACCCAAATAAAGCATCTTCTAGACACATTGCAATTAACTTCACCAAAGTTAATATGAAGGAGAAAATCCTACAAGCAGCCAGATGTAAGAAAATCATAACCTACAAGAGAAAGAATATTAGAATGACTGCAGATCTGAAACTTTTCAAGCCAGAAGAGGATGTCATCGACCTTCAATCTCCTAAAACAAAACAACTTTCAGCCTAGGATCCTGTATCCAGCTAAACTGAGCTTCATTTATGGCAGAGAAGTTAAATACTTTAATAATATACACACATTGAAGAAATTTGCCATAACCAAACCAGCTCTTCAGGATATCCTCAGACCCTGGGGGCGGAGCCAAGATGGCAAACTGCAGCCAGCTTTTTACAGAAGCTCCCGTCCAGAAGGAGGCTGAAAGGACAGAAGCTTAGCAAAATAGCTGATGGTTTGGAGCAGAGACAAGAGAGAAGATTGAAGAGCGTACGTCAACCTTGCTGAGGCGAGCTATGACCCCAAAAATACAACAAAAAGGTACAAAATCCACCACCAAGCGGACGGGAGTCCCCTCCCCCATAACAAGGGCTCGCGCAGTTTACTCCATGCAAACAAGTGCACAGAGTTCTAACTTCCTCCCACTCTAATCCACGGGAGAGAACCCCTAAAAACTGGACCTCCTACCCCTGCTGGCATGCCACGGCACCCTCCAGCCAGACATAAAACTGTAAAACTGTATAAATCTGTAAATATTCCCCACC
>CAUYTI010114727.1:0-83992 GCA_963575145.1 Galago senegalensis | reverse complement strand
GGTTCGAATCCCCAGCCCGGGCCCACCAAACAACAATGATGGCTGCAACCAAAAAATGGCCAGGCGCTGTGGCGGGCACCTGTAGTCCCAGCTACTTGGGAGGCTGAGGCAGGAGACTCGCTTGAGCCCAGGAGTTGGAGGTTGCCGTGAGCGTGTGCCATGGCACTCTACCCAGGGGGATAGCTTGAGGCTCCATCTCAAAAAAAATAAAAATAAAAATAAAATAAAATAAAAAATTATTTTTAAAAGAAATCTCAGCCTCTTGTAGTTACCCTTTTCTGAGGTATTGCTGAATTGGAGCTGAATTGGAGAATAATAGTCTTATATTAAGCCCTTTGACAAGTGAGTCACAATAATTTACATTTTAAAAGAAAAAAATATATAGTAAATTTAGAATTAATTAATAGCTATCATTCTTGGTTAAATCTCATTTGCACTATTACTTGGGAAAAACAAAATGATAGTCTGTTTTATCCTGTTGATATTATCTATCCTTCCTATATAGAAGGTGCCAAGAAAAAAACTGTATTAAAATTGCAATATTCAATATATATTGATAACAAAAGATGACTAGAAGTCATGTTTGATTCTTCAATTACAGGAGGTGCTCAAGGTAATCACTATCAGCATCAAGGGGTTCTGATCACTGGGAACTACTACTTGAGCCAGGTTGACCAAAGTGTCCTCTGTATCACTACACAAGCCGTTTTAATTTCTCCCCAAAGTACCACCATTGTAGTCAGTTTTCTATGGTTCACCACATCCTTGAAGACTCCTCATAGAAAGAAGTCAAAAGGTGTTAAGTCAGGAGAATGTGCGGGAAACTCAACTGCACACTTTAAGAAATCTTACCTACATATTACATTTCAAAGTTGAACTGAATTACAATAGTCATGTGTATATGATGTTCACTGAAAAGGTGGCATAAATAAAATGAATGGGAGGATCACCACACCCCAGGCAGGACAGTCAAAGGAAATGGCAGAACCAGGGTAGCTGTTCCAGGTGTGCAAGACCATTTTGAAATGGTATTTGACATTTGAGAACATTGGGAAAGCATAATGGCAATGGAGGTATGAGTGTGCAACAGACACCCCAACATGCCTAAAAATCGCACGCACTCTCTACAAGTTTGGGATGCATGGCACTGTGTGCAATGTGCACAAAGGGAAAAGCAGGACTTTGGGAAGAAATTAAACTCTTTGTCCCATGCATTGTCCTGGCAAATTCTCATCAAGGTGGGCTCTCACATCTCAGTGCATGTGATAATCATGGGATGAAAACTTTCCATTTGTTGTGTTGAGAATGCATCACGTGCCTGTTCTGCTGGCTCCTGTCTCATCTGCACGTTGCTTGGAAGACTCTGTGGTGAGTGTGTAAACTGTTCCAGCAGCACAGCAGAAGCAGCAGGACTCAGTTGCTGTGTGAGGCCTCCCTGCTCTTCCCTTGTGTACATCACACTCGGCACTACATGTCCCAAACTTGTCACAAGTGTGCGATTTTTAGGCGTGTTGGAGTGTCTGTTGCACACTCATGCCTCCATTGTCAGTATACTTTCACAACATTCTCAAATGTCAAATACCATTTCAGAATGGTCTTGCACACCTCAAACAGCTGCCATGGTTCTGCCATTTCCTTTGACTGTCCTGCCTATGGCATGGCAATCCCTGCATTCATTTGATTCATGCCACCTTTTCAGTCTACATCATATCCACATTGCTACTGTAATTCAATTCAGCTTCAGAAAGCCATATATATAGATAACATTTCTTAAAATGTGTATACATTTTTGGCAACCACAGTCTAACTTTTCCACTGTCATTCAGTCTTCATTGGTTGTTTTAGTTGTCTCAGTGGGTTATTCTTTCCACTTACTAGTTAATAGTGCTTCATTTTTCTGAGTGCTTTAAATTAGATACATAAGTCTTTTCCTGCTTCTAAAATAATCATTTTCTATTAAAATTCTCAAAGAAGTTTGCATATTCAAGATTAATATTGTCAATTAATATTCTGGTTTTACTCAAGTTTTTCAGTTCATGTAAAAATAATTATGATTTTTTTGTGTGACTGGATTTTGTAGACATAAGCACTTCATTTTAATTTTCCACTCAAAAGACTGTGCTAATAATAAACTATGCTATCCACAGTAACAATATGGAGCAAAATGGCTGATCTAATTTTAAGATGCCACAAGCTCTCTCCTGCTGTCCAAATTTTACATCCAGTAACAGTTAATTCTTCACACCTGCTCTTTGTCCGTCTTGCTGTTTCCAGTTACCCCAACTGCCACCTTGTGCTAAGTCTGCCTCACATTCTCCATTATCTGTCATTAGCTCAGTTGAGCTTAGTCTTCAACTATCTCTTTGAAAAGTACTATGTAATGTAGTTCTAAAGATGAAGAAAATTATCTCTGCTTGCAAATATTTCATATGTGAAGATAATTATAATACTATTCAATTCAAACAATAAAAATATTTCTCTTCCATCTTAGAGTTTAGGGAAGAAATTAAAAAATCAGTCACAGGGTGGTGCCTGTGGCTCAAGGAGTAGGATGCTAGCCCAATATACTGGGTGTGGAGGTTTCAAGCCTGGCCCCAACCAAAGCTGAAAAAAAAAAATCTGTCACAGGCATCTTATTGAATTGACAGGTAGTTCTTCAGATAGATGTATTAGATTATAAAGAGATGCTCATTATCTTTAAAAGAGCCCTAAGCAATATATTGATATAAAATGACACAAAATTGGCAAGTCAGATTAGTTTCAGATACCCAGTGATCTTTCATACATGCAGCTCTGATTATGGTGTATCTCTGTTAAAAATCTAACAATGGCTTTTTTTTTCTCCTCTGAACCTCCTGAGCTTAGCATAATAGGCACTTAACCCTCTGATTTATATTAGTTTACCAGTCCCATGAGTAATCACTTCCTAAACTGTGGAAGAGATAAATGTGGAAATTATTAAGTGCCCCAAACACAATAACAATGAAGTTACATGTTACTAAAACCATGGGATACTGCAAAAGCAGCCATAAGAGGAAAATTTATTCCCTTAAATGCCTAAATCTGAGAATAGAAAGAGAGCACATGAGCAACCTAATGAATCATCTTAAGAAAATAGAAAAGAAAGAGCAATCCAATCACAAAACCAGAAAAAGAAAAGAAATAATCAAAATTAAGTTAGAAATAAATGAAATTGGAGACAAAAAAAATCATTCAGAAAATCAATGAAAAATGTTACTTCTGTGCAAAGATGAATAAAATTGATAAACCTTTGGCCAGATTAACTAGAAACAGAAAAGTAAAATCTCTAATAGCCTCAATCAGAAATGAAAAGGGGGACATAACAACAGATACTATTGAGATACAAGAGATTCTATATAACTACTACAACAAGCTCTACACCTAGAAATTTGACAATTTGGAGGAAATGGACCAATACCTAGATTCATACCACCTCCTTAGACTTCACCAGGAAGATATATATCTCTTGAAAATACCAATATCAAGCACTGAGATTGAAGAAATATTAAATCTTCCAACAACAAAAAAAGCCTGGGACCAGGTGGCTTTACATCAGAATTCTGTCACGCCTTCAAATATGAACTTGTACCTATACTGCAGAATCTATTTCAAAATATTGAGAAGGAAGAAATTATCCACAACACATTCTATGGTGTATCCCTGTTAAAAATTTAACAATGGCTTAAAAAAAAAAAGCCAAAACCAGGAAAGGACCAACTAAAAAGGAGAACTGTAGACCAATTTCACCAAAAAATATTGATATAAAAATTCTCAATATAATCTTAGACAACAGATGACAGCTACACATTAAAAAATTGTACATCACAATCAACTAGGGTTTATCTCAGGGATGCAAAGCTGGTTTAACATACACAAATCCATAAATGTAATTCACTGTGTTAACAGAAGTAAAAACAAAGACCATATTATTCACTTAATAGATGCAGAAAAAGCATTTGATAAAATTCAGCATCTTTTTCCAACAAGAATACTTAAGAATATAGGTAGAGGTGGTACCTTTCTTAAACTGATTGAAGTCCTCTATGACAAAGCCACAGCTAATACCACACTGAATTGAATAAAACTGACAGCTTTTCCACTTAGAACAGAAACCAGATAAGGTTGTCCTCTATTGTCACTATTACTTAATATAGTTCTGGAAGTTCTAGCTCATGCAATCAGGCAAGAGAAGGATATAAAGGGCATCCAAATGGGTGCAGGAGGCCAAACTCTTGCTCTTTGCCCATAATATAATTTTATACTTAAATATCTCCACAGACTCAACCATAAGATTCCTAGAAATGATCAAGAAATACAGTAACATCTCAGGGTATAAAATCAATGTCCACAAATCAGAAGCCTTTGGATATGCTAATAACAGCCACGTCTAGAAGCTAATCAAAGTTACAATTTTCTTCATGGTAACTGCAAAGAAAATGAAATACCTCAGGCTATTCCTAACAAAAGAGGTGAAGGATATCTACAAAGAGAATCTTGAGGCCCTAAGAAAAGAAATATCAGAAGACATCAACAATTGAAAGAACCTACCATGGTTTTGGCTGGGAAGAATCAACATCATTAAAATGTCCATTCTGCACAAAGAAATCTACAGATTCAATGCAATCCCCATGAAAATACCTACATCATATTTTGAAGAACTGAAAAAATAGTTGTTCATTTTGTATAGAACTAAGAAAAAACCTTTATACCTAAGGCAACTCTTAGTAATAAAAGCAAAGCTGGAGGCCTCACTCTGTCAGAATTCAGGCTATATTACAAGTCCACAGTAATCAAAACAGAATGGTATTAGCACAAAAATGGAAATACAGACATATGGAATAGAATAGGAAACCAAGAGCTGAAACCACTCTCTACCTGCCACCTGATCTTTGGTAAACCAAAAAAAAAAACCCAAAAAAACAAAAAACCAGGCAGTGGGGAAAAGAAATGGTGCTGGGAGACCTGGATAACCACACTGAAGGACTGAAACTGGACCCACACCTTTCAACACTTACAAAACTTGACTCAAGATAGATAAAAGGTTTAAATCTAAGACACAATGTAATAAAAATCCTAGAAGAAAGTGTGGGAAAAACTCTTGAAGGTGTCAGCTTGGGGACAGATTTTATGATGAAGACTTCAGCAGTCATCCCAACAACAATAAACAAATGGGACTTAATTAATCTGAAAAGTTTCTGTATAGCTATGGACACAACAAGTAAAACAAATAGACAACTTTCAGAATGGGAAAATATATTTGCATGTTATGAATCTGACAAAGGTCTGATTGCTAGGATCTATAGAAAACTCAAATTAATCAACAAAAAGGAGCAAACAATCCCATTTACCACCAGGCAAGAGACATGAACAGAACCTTCTCTGAGGAACATAAACAAATGGCTAACAAACATCTGAAAAAAATGCTCATCATCCATAAACATCAGAGAAATGCAAATCAAAACCACACTGAGATATCACTGATCCCCAGTGAGAATGATCTATATCACAGTCTCAAAGCTGCAGATGCTGGTACAGATGTGGAGAGAGGGGAACACTCCTACAATGTTGGTGGGATAGCAAACTGATAAAGCCTCTTTGGAAAGTAGTATGGAAAATCCTCCAAGAACTCAAATTAGACCTCCAATTTGACCTTTCAATCCCACTACTGGGCATCTACCCAGAAAAAAATAATCATTTTATCATAAAGACATTTGCACTGGAGTGTTTATCACAGCTCAATTACAATCACCAAGATGTAGAAACAACCTAAATGCCCATACGCTTGGGAATGGGTTAATAAACTATAGTATATGTATTATAGGGAGTGCTAGTCAACCATAAGAAAAATGGTAATTTTAAATCTTCTGTGTTAACCCGGATGGAGTTGAAACACATTCTTCTTGGTAAAGGATAACAAGAATGGAAAAGCAAGTATCCAATGTACTCAATAGTAATGTGAAGCCAATAGCTGATCTAACACAGGCCCAGATAGAAGAAAAACTTAAGACTATTCACATTGGGGAAAGGCAGAATGAGGGAGGGAGGAGGGTAGGGATTGGTGCGCTCCCACTTAAAGGACACAAAGTAGGGTGTGCAGCACATCTTTTGGGTGTAGGACACAATTACAAAAGGGACTCTACCTAACAAATTCAAAAATTATGACCTGGTTGTTTGTATCTTCACAATAACCTGAAATTAAAAAAAAAAAGAAAGAAAGAATATTCTTCCTGAATTTTTTGCCTTTATATTCAACTGGTCACTCAGGGTAGAGTGTCTGGGAACTATCCTTTCTGTTTTAATTGCATTCAATACTATTATATTGTTATCATTTTTTTCCCTGCTTTACTCTATAAGGAACTAACTTCTTATTCATCTCTGTATTTCTGCTAAGCTATATATACTATAAGCATTCAAGAAATTATTGTTAAATGATCAAATTCATCTGATATCAGTGTGTCAAAATGCTCTTGTACTATGTATAATATTTGATATTATATATGTAGTACATGAATATTTGGACTTCAGAAAATGTCTGAATAATAGACTTAATTTCACATGGATATTAGATGTGACACAGAGATTATATAGTATTTTCAACATTTCCTCCTTCTGTCCATGTCTAATATTTTCTTTTTTATGTGTTTTTCTGTGACTAGCAAGATTAGATTAAAGATTTGGTTTTACTTTTTGTTGTTTTCTCTGTATGATTTTTTACCCAGGTTACTGTACTCTGTTGATTTTATATAGCAACATCTCTTGAAAATAGTTGCTGTCATTGTTCCCAAATGCACACACTGAAATTAGGTTACATTAATAAATTGCAAACATAGACAACTTTAGAATTAGGCTCTGCCTACTTATTTTTAACAGATAAAAATTAATTGATAGCAAAAATGGCAGCACTGTGTTATCATCAGTGACTTATAAGAGATGTTGAGAATCTAAATGTTAATTCTGCCTTAGTAAGAAATCTCTATTCCTTTGTATCTTTCTTGCACAGAAAGCAGATTTTTGTTTTTGTTGATTTACATCAACTTTAAAGTGTGTTTGCCTCTGGTAGCTTGTAAATTAAAGGGCTTTTATTATATTCTAGCATCTTCACGTACTCAATGTGTCTCTTGTTTGAACATTTAAATTTTAGTAAGACTTTATATAGTCTCAGTTACACTCAGTGCAGTAGTTTTGCCAGAATACCAGTTGAGAAAAGTTATAAAATGCCTGACCATATGGTTCCTTGATGCACAACATTTAATACAAAACTCAAAGTAAACATTTCAAAAGTATTTCTGGAATCATCACCAAATGTTGATGCTACATTATAAAGGCTATATGACAACACTCCAAATGTTAAGTGTTCTTGAATTGAGAAGCATTTTCATAATAATGAAAAAAGGGGATTCTATAAAGGAAACATACTTAGGCATTATTAACATCATTCTCAGTGAACGCAAATCAGGTGTGGGCACTTGAGAGTGAAGCTGTCATGTCCTTAAGCCTCAAGAACAAAGAAAAATAACATACATTTTTAATGTTTAAAAATTAAATATTTATTTAATAACATACAGTTTTAATTATAAATTTCCCATTGAAAAATTTTTGGTTGTGACAAAGGGAATTACTCTTAACATGGTGTTCATATCAGATTCTATTTGCACTGGTGCTTTATGGTTACCTGAATTTCTCCTGTAATTGGTAATTAGGGATTGAACTTTCTGACCCAACAACTGGGTCATATTGAATAGCTCATCTGTAGTATGCCATCCATAGGAATCACATCATCAAAAGTGAGTGCACCTTAAATTGTAAGAGTGGAATAACATGGACTTTTCTCAACTATGACTTCAACTGGGGATATCCAAGATGGCTATATTTTTGTACATTTGTGTCTGTTTTATAATCAAAATACAAAAAAAATCGACTAATCTGTGTATAATTATTTTACAAATATATATAGTCATGTAGCCATCACAACAACCATGTTAGAGAACACCTCCATCACCCTAAAGAATTCTATTTTCTTTTTCTTTCGTTCTTTCTTTCTTTTTTTTTTTTTTTTTTGAGACAGTCTATCTATGTCATCCTTGGTAGAATGCCATGGCATCACAGCTTATAGCAACCTCAAACTCTTGGACTGAAGCAATTCTCTTGCCTCAGCCTCTTAAGTAGCTGGGACTACAGGTACCCACCACAACTCCCAGCTATTCTTTCTGTTGTTGCAGTTGTCATTGTTGTTTAGCTGGCCCAGGCCAGGTTCTGACCAGTCAGCCCAGGTGTATATAGCTGGCACACCCCACCCACTGAGCTATGGGCATGGCCATCCCTAAAAAATTCTTAATGTGCTTCTGAGACCAATTCACTCCCTTTTACTTCAGCCCTGTTGTAAGTTCCATCAACCTTTCCAAATTTTCCAATGAATAGAACTAGAAAATATATAGTCTTTTGTGTTAAGTTTATTTCATTTGGCATATTGCTTTTGAGATTTATCCACATCATTTCATGCCTCCGTAGACTGGATTTTTTTTATGACTGAATGATATTTCATCATATGAATATACCCTAATTTGTTTAGGCACTCACAAGTTGATGGGCATTTAAATTTGTTTCCAGGTTATAGCATTTGTAAATAAAGCTGATATGGATACTCAAAGTTTTGATTTGAACATATGCTTCTGTTTCTCTTAGACAAACAGAGTTGAATTGCTGAGTCATGTGGTAAATGCATGGTTATAAGATATAGCTAAATTGTTTCCAAAGTGGATGTACTATTTTGCATTCTCACTAGCAGTATATGAATACTCATTCTAGTTGTCCCATCCTCACCAATACTTCTCAAATTTATTAACAGATCTAATATTATCTTAATCAAAGTTTGCCTAGATTTGGGGGAGGCAGTAAGAATCTATAAGATAATTCTAGAATTTGTATGAGAATGCAAAGAACCCAGAATAACCAAAAAAACTCTGAAAGCATTACATAAGCCTAGGGGACATATACTGTATAATTGTAAACAGTATAAAGTTTCAGTAAGCAAGACATTATATTAACATAAAGATAGATTTATCTATCAATGGAACTAGATAGAAAACTCAGATATATCCCCCACAATTCAATGGTAATTTTTTTTTTTTGACAAATGTTACAGGGTAATTCAGAGGCTGAAAAATTAGCTTGTCAAAAGTTAGGGAATATATGGGATATCACGTGCAAAAACAAATGGATATCAATCCCAATCTCATACCATATCCAGAAAAAGAAAATCTCACAATGGACCATAGAGCTAATACAGAAGCAAAAACTCTGAAACTTCTTAAACAGGAGAAAATCATAATGATCTTGGATAAAACCAAGAGTTCCTAATTAGACATCAAAAACAAAACTATCTTAAAAATTAATAACCAGACTTAATCAAAATTTAAAACATTGTTAAAAAGGCACTGTAACAAAAGATAAAAAGCCAAGCCACCAAGTGGAAGAAAATAAATGATAAACACTTATGTAGCTGATGAAGAGTGTATTCTCATATTTATATATATGTACAAATTAACATTTAATGATAAAAAACAACCAAATTTTAAAGTAAGTAAAATATTTCAATACACCTGCCATTGGAGGAGACACATTTGGCAAATAAGCACTTGACAAAGCATTCAACAAGATTCATCTGTAGAGAAATGCACATTAAAATTACAAGATACCACATAACCAGCAGAATGACCAAAATCAAAGACTGAGCAGACTAACCACGGCAAGAGTTGGTGAGGATTTGGAGTGGAAACTCCCCTATACTGCTGGCAGGAATGAAAATGGTATAACCACTTTGGGAAAAAAATGGTTTGGTAATTATTTAAATAGCAAACCTATACCTATCCTATCGAGTCACACCATACCACTCAAGCTATTTACCAAAGAGGAGATGAATCAATCACAAAAGATGACGGCTCAGCGCCTGTGGCTCAAGTGGCTAAGGCACCAGTCACGTACACCCAAGGTGGCGGGTTCGAATCCAGCCTGGACCCGCCAAACAATGATGGCTGCAACCAAAAAATAGCCGGGCGTTGTGGCGGGTGCCTGTGGTCCCAGCTACTTGGGAGGCTGAGACAGGAGACTCGCTTGAGCCCAGGAGTTGGAGGTTGCTGTGAGCTGCAATGCCACAGCACTCTACCCAGGGGGACAGCTTGAGGCTCCTGTCTCAAAAAAAAAGATGAGTACAAAAGTTTTCCTAGTCACTTCATTTGTAATAGTCAAAAACTATAAATGACGCCAATGTCCAACAAGTAAACGTATAAAATATTGTGTTAACCAGACAATGAAATAGCATCCACCAATAAAAGGAGGATGAACTATTGATACTTTTGAAGCACTATCAAACTCAAAATAATGGTCCTGCATAAAAGAAGCCAGACAAGAGGCAGTCTGCTTTAGGAATAAATTTATATAAAACTTTAAGGAGAAATAGACTATAAATAATAGTTGCTGGAAGAAGATCAGTGACTGCCTGGGGTGGGGATAAGAAGGAACTAGGCAAAAGAGATTTCCATGGGGCAGGAGGAAATCTTGGAGATTAGTAGACATGTTTATTATCTCAAATGTGTTGATATCTAAATTTATCAGATAGTTGTCTTTAAATATGCACATTAAATTGTGGGCCAATTACCCACATAAAGCTCTTTAAAAATTCTTTTAATCTTTTTGGATAATTTGACATGGCTTCCAGTTATAGGAGAGTATAAAACAATAATATGTATTGTAAAGACTTTCCTGTTAAATTCCATGGATATTCTGAAATTTCCTTCTAAGAATTTGAGAGATTTTTGTTGTTAATGATGTTATGGCTGATTTGCTTTATCTGCTTTGTTTAGTTTTAAAGAATGGGACATGGAGGGGGTTTAGAGTAAATGTCTCTTACTGTTACTTATTTTAAATTTTATAATTGGCATTATTTGAGCAAAAACTTTTCACTACTTTGAGCTCTTTGGGGTGTATGGAAATGAATGTACACCCAAGTATTTAAAAACTTAAATACATTGATTATTTGACTTAGTCTGTTGCTTAAATTTTCATTTGGATAGACATTTTCGAAAGAACAAATTTGAGTCTTGTGCATCTAAAATTGGTGAGATTAAGAACATAGAACACATTACCTCTTACCAGACGGTAGACTATCCATTTGGCATCTTGCCTGGAAAGCTGCAAACTCAATTAAATGCACATATGGCCCATAGCAGGAAGCAGTTATCTTCGCCAAGACTCAAGACTCATTCCTCACTGGCATTTCCAAACCATGGCCGTGCTATAAACCTTTTCCATGGAATAAATCGTATCTTACTGCTTAATAATTTCAGATTGCACAATGCTTTCTCTACCATAAAACTAAATGTGGAAATACACCAGATAGAGTAACAGTACAAACCCTACGAATGTGCTTTTCCCGCTGAGGTGTCCTGCACTCAGGAAATCACATCTGCAGACATCTAGCCTTAATGAGGGATAGTGGTAGAATTAATAACTCTCCCAACATTCCCGGAAGCAGCTGCTCTTTTTTGAAATAATGAGCATATGGTTTTATCATATTTTATTGATTTGATCCCATTGAGCTAAAGAAATGTTTCAGTTGAATACCAACAACTTTCACAATTTCTGCCTATTTCTCAAGCCCACTATTTTCGTGGCTAAACAGGAAGCAAAGGAGCACACAAATGAAAACCCAAACTCGACGTTCTGATTCCCTAACCTGAGAGAAGATGAAAGGGCAGGTGGGGACCATGAAATGTTTTTATTTCGGAGACAGCCATCTAAATGCTTATGAGTTTGGTTTTTTTTTTTTTTACAGTGGGAGGGACTAATAAGCTGATAGTATAAGAATTTTCATGTTTTGTACAGATGCAGTGGTATCAGAGTTTGAGCCAATGATGACTGCGGAGGAAGCCAAAAAGAGACTGAATCTTCCAGCAAAGTGTGATCAGGGTTGAGTCAAGTAGGATGTGTCCAACCCAAAGATTAGACATAGGACATTTTTTTCTTAAAAAGGATGTACTGTTCAAACCAAGACTGAATAAGAAACAGTAGAGTGCATGAGAAATTAGTTCCATCTCAGAGCTAAAAGACTTGGCCAGTGAAATAATGACAAGTGACAATTCACACAGACCCCTCTACAAAGGACAAAACTATGGGACAGGGCGGCAGCATACTGTCAACTAGTCTTGTTTTCTAAATAAACACTGGTGTGTAAATATGTTCTAATATGATCAAGAAATGTGGTGGTGAAGTTAAGCATAGCAAACGTCTTTGCTAAAGAAGGTCTCAGTTTTGATATGCTAATTTTGACTGGGAATTTACTGAGTGCCACCTACTGGCGTCCAGGGCGTCAGATATTTTATCTAACCAATGAAATAGTCCCGTGAGATAAGTATTACTTGTACTTTCATTTTAAGATAAGAAACCTGACCCTAGCTAGCCACTGAGCTGGGAGAAAGGTCCAGTCGGAGACAGGTGGACATCTCCTGTCCTTCAAGAGCTGACCCAGACTGCAGAATTCTTTTCACAGCTGGAGGGCTTTTTATGAATAAGTTTAAGATTTCCCTCAGAAAGCAATTCTGGGTCAGTTCTTCCACATACAGCATGAGCATAATAATTGTAACTTAGAACACTGTTAGGCAGATGGGTCCCTCACACACAAAATAAATAAACACTAAAATGTCAGTTAAGTGTCCATACAACATTTATATAGCATGATGTCCTAGTGAAGTAAGTTATGTGCCCTGAAGTTGTTAAATACTTGGCCTTTGACACTGGATATTTAGATACAAGCCCATTAAATTATATGTTTCTGCAAAAGTGATTTTGGTTTTTGATTAGTGAATGTATTTTTAGGAGGTAAGTTTCCATTTTTTAATCATAAACATGCACTATCTATGTTTATGTCATCCTGCAAAAGCAAAAATCTTGCATATACTTGTATATTAAAATAATAAATTTCAAAATTATTAAAATCAGCACAAACAAACCAGCATATGGTTTGGCCTATTTGCAGTGTGTGGTAACAATGCATGTATTTATTACGATATTACATTATAGTTACCCCAAGGAAATTTTCTCCAATATACAAATGACACTTAAAATATAATAACCTCAAATTCCAAGGGTAGTAGTTTTGCTATTAAGAGACAAGAACAAAGATTAAAGTTACATAAAGGAGACTTTCATATTTACAATTAATTCTTATAAGGTCTTTTTTTGAAAGAAAAAGCAAAAGTGTTGAAAACATAAACCCATAGTGTGCACAGAAAAATGAAATAAAAATAATTTTCAAGACTTTACTATCCCCCAGCTTTGTATATTATTTTATAGAATTAAAAAGATACACAAGTGAATTAGATGTTCCGCAATTGACTGTGTTAATATTTAATATGCTAACATTTGCAGTATTGAATTATAGAAGAATAAAATAAGCTGTCTTTGCATGATTTGGAGACTCTAAACTGTCAAATCAGAAGGACGTATTTAAAATAGAGTTTTTTGTGAGTTTTAATCTTGAAGTAGCTATAGCTGTGCCTTGGAGCATGTAACAATATTTAATCTATGAAAATATGGCAAATGGTAAATCCTTGCATGGCTTGGAAGGAAACACATGCTGTACAAGAGATAAGTGTAAATATGTATATTCTGAGCAGTATTTCATTTTTAATCTCAAGTTCTGTGGGGTGAAGTGCATCTGAAGCATTTTGTTCAGCTAATAGCAGTAAATCCTCATGTTTCCATAATTATTACTTGTTATAGGCATTCTTGCAAGAGAAAGAATACCAATTCTCGTTATCACATTAAATTGCCGGAATCGTCAACTTTTGTAGCTTTATTTCTTCCTTTCACATCAGCTTCTTTTAAGGGTGCTGTTTGCTCCGTGTCAGTATAGTTTAAACCCAGCTATTGTATATTAAGTTTTGCTACAAAACCTGGAATGTGGTATCTGCAGTGCACGGACACCGCCTTGTATGCTTGGCCAGCGTCCCAGTGAGAGTACCCTGCTGGTGACTCAACTTCTATGAAGACGCTGCTTCCTCTCTGAGGATTTCCTGCCAGGAATCTTTCTTTCAGACACATTTAAAGATGATCATAATTTGCTCATGGTTCTCTCCCTGAGCTTCGTACAAAACTTCATACCCTTGGGCAGTGCCTGTAGCTCAGTGAGTAGGGCGCTGGCCCCATATACCGAGGGTGGCAGGTTCGAACCCAGCCCCGGCCAAACTGCAAAAACTAAATAGTCGGGCGTTGTGGCGGGCACTTGTAGTCCCACCTACTTGGGAGGCTGAGGCAAGAGAGTAGCCTAAGCCCAGGAGTTGGAGGTTGCTGTGAGCTGTGTGACACCATGGCACTCTACCGAGGGTGATAAAGTGAGACTCTGTCTCTAAAAAAAAAAAAAAACAGAAAACAAAACAAAAACAAAAACTTTGTACTTTTAAATATAATTTTTTGTTCTCTCCAGAGGACTTTGAGCGGCAGCTATTCAATACTGATTCTGAGTCCTCAGTATCCACCTACAATTTGTCAGAAAATAGATTTAAAAATAATTGAAGATTAAGGTATGAATGTATTAATAGAAAATGATGCTACTGATAATTTCAAATTAGGACTTTATCCTCATGAGTGTAAACTACTAAATAAATTATAAAAAAGCACATTTCTGTTGCCATACTTCCATGCACATGTTTATACACACACACACACACACACACACACACATTAGCTTAGCAAACTGAAGCACAATTCTGTTGACCTTTTTAAACTTCACCTAAACCTGAACTTTCTCATCAATTCTTTCAAACATTGTACATTGACTTTTTTCAGATAATACTGGATTCAGACATCTAATCTGGAGCTTCAAATACAATAACTAGCAGCACAAAGTCACCTTGAACTTTGTATTAAAAAAAGAAGTTTGTGATAGCTGAGACAACCAAGCTGAGGTCAACTTGGAACGATCCCCTGACCCTCTCTTCTATTTTCATACTCTATAAATTTTATCTAGTTTCCACCACCAAGGTTCAGTGCATACACAGGCATAAAAGGTAAATATACTACAAACTCCCTAGACTGATGGGAGGAAAAAACTTCCCATGAGATGAGAAATTTCAGTTATTGGCCGGGCGTGGTGGCGCATGCCTGTAGTCTCAGCGCTGTGGGAGGCCAAGGCGGGTGGATCACCTGTGCTCAAAGGTTCGAGACCAACCAAGACCCCCCTGAGCTAAATGAGCCAGAGTGAGACCCTGTCTCTACAACAACAGGACGAGACAGCCGGACCTTGTGATCCCAGCTCCATGGGGGGCAAGAAAACACTACAGGAGGAAGAAGTAATTAAAAAAATTTTTTTAAAAAAACCTTCAAAGTAATAAAATTGAAATAAAAAAAATTAAAAAAAAAAGAAATTTCAGTTATTTTCAGTCATGAAAAAGCATGTTAACTTTCTGCCCTATCAACATTTGTCTAATCTCTATTGTGGAATATGGGCCTCAATAAATCATTATGGTGTGTTTGGGGCGATCTAAAAGGCAAAAAATTATCTTTGTGGTGGCCAGGTAGAGGGACACCACAAAGAAATAAACAGAAATTCTTGCGAGATTTTGAAGCACTGAGGGAGCCTTGTGTGATTTGGATAGAAGACTTGCGCTCCTAAAACTATGCAGACAGGAAAAACAGTTACTAATGTTGCTTTTCAAGTGAGCTGCCCATTATCCAAATATTCTCTGAGACTAGAGAATACTACGTTTAAAAAGAATTAGTGTTTAATAATCCTCAAGTACACATTTAGACCAACTAACAGAGAAGTAAAATCCACAATTCTCTACCTAGGCATTAAAGAACTGATAACCAAGGTTTGTGATGGTTAATTTTTCTGTGTCAACATGACTATAAAACGGATGCCTGGTCATCTGGAAAACATCCGTTCCATGTGTGTCTGTGAAAGTGCTTCCCCAGGAGATCAGCGTGTGAACCAAGAGAGGCAGATGTGCCCTCACCAGTATGGGCGGGCATTGTCCAACCTGCTGAGGGTACTGGTCAAGCAGAAGGCAGAAGAAGGGACATCTCTGCCCCTTCCCGAGCTGCAACGTCTGTTTTCTCCTGCCCTTGGATATCAGAGCTCCCTGTTCTTAGGCCTTTGGACTTGAACTGAATTTCACCCAGAGGTCTCCTGGTTCTCCAGCTTGCAAATGGCGCATCACGGGACTTCTCAGCCTCTATAATCACGGCAGTCAATTCCCATACCAAGCCCCCCATATATTTCTGTAAGTGCGTGCCTGTGTTTCTGTGCACGGGTTATATACCCTATTGGTTCGTTTCTCTGAAGAATCCAGACTAATCCAAGGGGACACAATTCTATCATGAAATCATTGCTCCGCTGGGGTTTGGAATCTTACCCCACCACTGTTATTCCCTAAACTTTATTTTCTTTAGAAGATGATATTACAGGCGGTGGAGGGATCTTCTGTTATTTCAGAATATCTCCTCAAAGAAGGCTGGAATGACAACAGTGAGGACTCGTGAGATTCCACGAGCTCTTCCAGCCTGGAAAATCCAGCTGGTACAGAGCGCTGCTGTTCTCTTCGGCTCATCTCATTTTCCAGGGGATGGAGAGGCCTTAGCGCTGAGTGCCGCCCGCCCTGAGACACTGCTCAGTGCAGCAAGCGGGTCCACCTGTGCCCCGGGCTGTGCAGGGGGCTCTAGCCCTGCTCTCTGGTTTTCCGCGCTGTAGGGCCAAAAAGCTCAAGCAGTATTTCATCTTCAGCAATTCGCAATTTGCTCTAATAATAACAGCTCACTAACACCATGCACAACCTGCCAGGCCCCACCCTTAGCTCAGTTATGACACAAACCAAATCATCTCATCTCAAAGATGAGTAAAAAGAGACAGAGGAAAGCCTCCTGTGCAGATACAGAAACGGGTCTTCAGCAGAGACCAAAAACACTCGGATTTCACCAACACGTTGTACTATTCCTTCTACCACCTTCACTAACAATAAATTTTTCTTTGGGGTTCTAATAGTTAATAATAAATACCCCCGCCGCACAGACTACACGTCTCAGAATACTTCCTAGCTCTACTTTGCTGATTCTCCTGCTAGTGTTTTCCGTCTAGTAGGTTCTTTTTGTCTCCTACAACCATTCCTGCTCTAACTGAGTGTTTATTTTTCCCTGCTGGGGCAAAGGCAGTATTTCCTGTGGGGATATTTTCATATGAGCCCACATAAATTGTTGTATTTATTTACAAGATGTCTATACGTTGTATTATCTAACTTGTTAATCTTTGTAAATACGACATTAGGAAAATTGAAAGTTTTCATATATGTTACAAATATGTCCCAGTGTCCATAGTTTTTGACTTTTTAAGACATTTATTTTGCTATCGAGAGTGTCGACTTTATAATTATTCAAATAATCCCATTTTCTCTCAGCAGCTTCTCTCTTTCCTGATATGCACAGAGTTGTTTATCATATGCAAACGTATATCTCTATTTCCTTCTGCTACTTTGCTATTGTGTTTATGTGTACATCAGTCTTTACGTGTTTGGGGTGTTTATTGTACTCATCATTTCCTTTTATTTGTTAGTTTTACATTTAAATCTTTGCTTTATGTCGAATTCTTCATGCACAAGATAAAGTAGGGGTTAGATTCCTTCTTTCCCTCAAATGCCTCTCAAATGATCTCAACATGGTATACTGAAAACATTTCCTCCAGCGATATGAAATACAACCTCTGTGATAAAGTAAATTTGCAGTGAGGTCCATTAATTTTCTTGTGTTTTTTAGTTACACATCTAATGTAGATTACAAATAATAATACTTTTCCCCTTCTCTTTCAAAAATATCTGATTTTTAACCTCATTTCACTGTTGTCTATATTCACCACACAATCAGTGTAAAACAATAATGAAGTTTTTGTCTTGTTCCTAATTTTCATGAGGCTATTTCTAACTTTTATCATTTAGCTTTTTATCTAAAATTTTATATAGATTTTAAAAAATAAGTAATGCGTGGTGAATGTCACCAAGTATTTCAGCATCTATGAAAATGGTCCATTCCTTTCATTAGACCTGACACCAAAAACGGGCATTCTGTAAAGTCACCCTGTTTGGTCGTATTGTGTATTCCTTTCAATAAGCTACTTAATTACATTTGTCAGTATTTTATTTTGCCTTAGCATCAATACCATTCGTATTTATAGCAGAAATTGGTCTTTGATTATTTTTCAAGAGAATATATTGATGAGGTTCTAATGTCATTTTAGAGCACACTTTTTTCTCTAGGTTATGTAACAGTTGAACCCTCTGCAACCTGACGTATGGTTTGTTAATTAACATCATTAGTGTCACCTAGGAGCTTGCTAGAACCTTAGGTATCCATCCCCCAGAACAACAAAATCAGAATCTAAATTGTAATAACATCTTCAGATGATTTGTAAGTTTGAGAACACTATTATTAATAATGTAAGAATTTTATGTATTTGAAGGTTTAGGATAGTTCAGCTGAGAACAGTGCCCTAGTGCTCTGTATGTGTTTATATTTGAGGGCCAGGGGCAGTATGAAAATTTTTCTCATTTTTTAACCTCAAGGGGGATTAGTTTACTTAATCTATTCTAGTCAGTTTGCCTAATTTATATTTTCTTAGAAAAAGACAGATCAAGATGCGCAAATACCCACTTTTACTTATTTTAATATCTTGCAAATAGCTGATTTCTCCTGTGTTGGGTGATATTTCCCTGCGGGATAGGGTGACCAGATTTTAACATCTGTAAGGCAGGACAACAAGGCGGGGGGGGGGCTGAGCTGGGGCAGAGCGGGGGCGGAGCAGGAGATGGAGGGGGCGGAGCTGGGCAGGGCCTGATAATAATGCAAACTTTGATAAGCAGTTCTTGATAATCACTTCTCAGCAATTATTTATTACAATTTAACATTATAAAATTAACAAAAATAATATAAAACTCATATTCTGGCAAAATAGCCATATGGAGGCTGAAAACCGTATATTTCTTCTTGCTCTCCAGCCCGATCGTGCATTCTTTCCCAAAATCGGGACTTTTTTAAAACGCCACTCAACGCAGGACAAATTGTTGAAAAGCGGGACTGTCCTGCCAAAATCTGGATGTCTGGTCACCCTACTGTGGGATGTACATGTAGAACTTTCCTTTACTCTACATCATGTTAGTTACTAGTTTACTTTGATTTTCAAAGAAATGACCTTGCGTTGTGCTGGTCAGTTTGATGGCTTCTGGAAGTTTTACTTCCATTTCCTTGTCATTAATTAATCAATCATTTTCTTAATTTAACATGTAATTTTTAATCTATGTCTTCCTGCTGTTTTGTCTAATAGTTTATACTTTCAGTTTTGCACAGACTTTCCTGAAATCTCTAAATGAAAATACGGCAATTTAAACTGTAATTAATGTTTGAATTTATCATTATCTCTTAACATTTTTTAAAATTTCTGATTTCCTCTATAATCCAATAAGTGGGGGAAGAGGGGCTCTTTATGTGAATTGATTTGGTTGGATTTCGAGTTGTTTTGTCTTTCTCATTTATGACTAATCTGTTAGCACTTACATCAGACAGTGTGACTGATGCTATTTCAACAGTTTGTAATTAAAGAAAATATCTCTTGGAAAATAATATTTGGCCAATGTTTCATGGAACTTGAAAGCATATATTATTTTAAGATATAGTTTAATATGTTTCTTAAGTTCATTCTGATGAATATATTATTTGTATGCTTAATTTTTTTAAGTTTTACTTCATCTGTCTTAAATTGAGATAAGCAAAAACATTTAATAACATATTTATCCTTCTTAGACAGATTTGTCTATTTTTAATTATGATTCCTACATGTTTTAACTTATAGATCTTGACTCAATGTTATTTGATATAGAAGTTTTCATGCCAAAGAGATATTCATCTTAAACTGAATTTGTATCATTATGAAATTTTTTTAAAGTTCTTGCCATAAATTCAACCTCTACATATATCACAGCCCAATCACTATACTCTTTATTGTTCATTTTTGGCATTAGATTCATCAATTTTCAGTTATAGCTTTACTTTTACCCAGAGAGTTAAATGTACATTTATTTAAAATTATCTAAATACAGTTTATATATTCTATCATAGGTAGATAGTCTGATAATACTTTCTATTTGCTAAATTAATTTATCCCAGGTACAGGTAGTGATATGATAATTTTGTCTTCATCCATCATTTCAATTTATATTAGGTTTTCTGTTTTAAATATTTTCTGCTTCTATCATTTATCCTCCATGTTTTCTTTGCATATATAGTTTATATGTTAATAAGTATGTATGCCATTCATATATTTTTCCTTCTCATATTTTGATGCTGTAGATCAGTGTGTTTTATGTTCTTATGAAGAACTTCATATTGTAGTAGTGTATTTAAAGTTCCTGATATTTGATGTGATATCTGATAAATGAATAAAACAGCATATTTTTTCTTCTACTTGCTTTTTTTCATTTTTGACCTCCTGAATTTTTTGCTTTGTAAATTTTTGTGCATTTAAGGCTAATAAAATTTGTGTTCTTTTCTGTTGTCTTAACATTTTCTATTTTTCAGGCTACAATTATATATTTGAATGGATTTAGAACTTCCTTCCTGAATTCTCCTTTTCACTGTTTCTCACTTAATACAATTTTATGATTCATTCGATTATGTAAAAGGAGTTTGAGGCATCATTGCTTTTAACTTTTTCTATGTTTGAGAATGTTTTACTCTTGCTTTTTAACTTGAAGAACAATCTTAGGTCAGAGTTTAAAATCCTGAAGTTTTGTGGACACTATGTCACTGCCAGCTACCGCTGAACTTGGGAGTGAAGTTGTCCAAGATCAGCTTAATTTTTATTTCTCTTATACGTCATTTAGCTCTTGGCCAGAACAGCCAAAAACTTCGAGTCTTTGAAAGACTAGAGCGTAAACAGGACACATCCCAGTCCTGATGACTCCTAACCCACTCTGCTTGGGAAGTGGCATGCTTATAATGTCATATTTTATTTCAGAAACAAAACCTCTTTACTTCTATTATAAGTTTGATTCTATTCCAATCTGCTTTTTCTTACAGAAATGCAAGTTAGTCTTATTTGGTTTTAGCTCATATCAGGGATTTACCCTGGGACTATTCATTGTCATTGTCATTTCATTTTGACTTGTTTCACCAGGCCTGTGTTTCATGCCTCTAACTGTTTTGTGTTGTGGGTCTTCTTGATTTATTGCCCTCCCTGTACTTGGCCTCCCACATATACCCAATGCAAACTGGACTCTACTTCAGAGCTAATGATTGTTCTTCCCTTTTTAATCACTATTATTATCATTAGAAATTAAAAACATGGTGGAAAAACACTCCTCTAATTCTAAATGATGCATAATTTTAAGGAAAAATAAAATTTCGTTCAAATATTTAATTGAAAAAGATCAAAAAATAAGAAAGCGAATTTCACTCCCATTGAATAGAATACTTTGAATAGACTAATTTTCTCACCAAGGACAGTTATAAAAGTGAAAAAGAAAAAAGCAGAAGAGACACACTTCTTTGAAGATACTCAGAGAGCAAAGGTCCAGGACTCAAGGACCTAATATTCCGGAGAATAAAGAAGTGCAGTGGGGAGAGATGGACTTCAACCACCCCTGTTTTCCTCATGGGTGTGTCCTAATTCTCAGCTCAGGACAACAAGGTCAAGCAGGGGGAGTGCAGAGCCTGCACCAATGTCATTGCTGCGAGGACGACAAACAGGGAATGGGCAGGGCCAGCAAGGCAGGGAGGACCTGTTTGGTTTCTAATTCAAAAACTTGCCTCTTCAGAAAGTAATCTAGCTTTCACATAGTTTGCAGAATTTTTTCTACAACCAGTCAGAACACCTTATCAGTCGCCTTATTATGGAATGAACTGAATAAAAGCGTGGACATGTTCATTATGGATTTTCATGACAGTCCTTATTATCTCCTTAAAAATGGCACTTTTAATATATTTTAGATGTTTACAAAAATTAACATATTGAAAGACAGTTCAAAAGAATAATGAAATTGATGACTACATTCCCACACCTAACAAAAGAGCCAGAATGTCGCCAGTCTGCTGGAAATGCCTGTTTTCTTTGCCTGACCCCTCATCACCTCTCCTCAGCTCCCTCCATACTCATAACCAATCAATTTGCTGGGATATTGATGCTTTCTTTAATTTTCTTTAGTGCATATTCTATAAAATGATGATATTCATATAACAAAACCATACCTCATAAACACATATTTATGTGTATGTGTGTGTATCCTTAAGCAACAGAGCAGTGTTTGCAAACATTCTAACTTACACTTTCGTTACACAGTTCATCTTCTTCTTCACCTTGCTTGTTTCCTACCCAGCGTTCTATTGGAGAAATTCATCCATATTGACAGATGAGGTCCAGCTGATGCACTTTAACTGCTGTGCAATAATCCATTGCCTGTAATATGTTATTTTTAACAAAAAATAGTGTGACCATTTAGGTAGTTCAAATTTATTCTCCCCCATTTTTCCTTTGCTGTATGTGTAAGACATTCTCTGGAATATATTATTAGGAGTAAAATTTCTAGGTTGCAGGAACTTAACTAAATATTTCCACACTGATCTCCCAAACGGCTTTACTGCCTTACCCTGCATACCAAACCTGGGTGCCTTTCAGAAGAGCAGCAAATTATATATTAGGTTTTCTTTTCTTTCTTCTGTACTCTTGATCATGAGTGTGGTTGTCTGCTCTTAGGTAGACAGACAGTCTATGAATTTTGAGTGTATGACTGAGGCTTGCTCCTTCTGACTATTGGCCTACAGAAGAAAACAGTTCTCGGCTCGGCGCCTATAGCTCAACCGGCTAAGGCGCCAGCCACGTATACCTAAGGTGGCGGGTTTGAATCCCCAGCCTTTATTCTTCTATTGGACATCTCAGCCATACTGACTTTTTAAAAAATATTTATAATTCCATAAAAACAACATGCATTATTTTGATTTCCTTTTGTCCACACTTTCCTTTCAGAACTCAGCTCATGATTTTGCTTTGCAAATTTAATAGAATAATTGCCCCGAATGTGTTAGACACAAGCAGTGAACGTGTTTAATAGAATGTGCTTGACACCAGCAGTGAATCCTGCCTCCGTATCACATCCTCGGCCCTGCTCCCTTCTACCTTCCAGGTCTTTTCAGTGCAAATTCAGTTACTCCTTTAACTCTATAATTTCTGTGTTCTTAGGGAAGTAAATAAAATCCATAAAGTCCCCTAGCCAGCAGGTGACAGACTTAGAAATTTGTCCAGCTCCAACTTCATGCTCTTCCCACTGTAAATTTCACCTCCTTAATTTGTACCTGTTTCCTACTTCACAGACTCTTAATATTTCCTTTCACATTGCTTCTAGACCGAGGGAAGCCACCTCATTCAAAAATAAAAAGTCACCATTATTTTACCCCTGTTTCCTTTTAACTGGGTGAAGGGCTAGCTATGAGTGTGAAAGTTCTGCAGGCTAGAAGCTTTGACAAGTCCTTTCCACATTAGGAACAAACAAAAAAAGGCAATGATATTACTAAACAGGTAAGAATTTACAGCAGGTCCTCAAATAAAATTGTTTGATTCACTGTTGTTTCATTATGATGTTGATGAGGAGAACTATCAGTGCCACTGGGCCACTGTCTGTGGGGAGTCTGCATGTGCTCCTGGCATCTGTGGGGGGTTTTCTCTGGGTTCTCCATGTTCCCCTCACCCCCAAAGCTGTGCACGTTAGGTGAACTGTCATTGCAGTGTAAGAGTGGGTGTGTGTTAATGTGTCCTGTGATGGGGGGTGTCCTCTCCAGGGCTGGGTCCTGAACGGACAGGAGAGGTTTCACCTACCAGCTCTCTAAACTGGAACAAGTAGGCAATTAATTATGATGCTGCTTTTTATTAATCTTTCTTAAATGTCTATGTAGCTCCAATTTATTTTAATGGTTAATATTAGAAGTGTTTGGGGTCTTCATTTAGGAGGTTAGTGACATTTCTGTGGTTGCACTAGCCTGCATTTCCCTCAAAGCGAGTGGCAGCTTCCAAGATCCTCTTGACGAAGTTAAGTGAGGAGTTACTGTACTCGATAAGGTCTCCCCAGGACACGCAGTACCTTCTTACTGTGGGTAAGTTAAACTTTAGGGAAAATAACCTTGATCTGAGCAAGAGAAAAGTGAAACATTTCATTAGACGAACTACCTTATCCCAGAATACAAAAGCCTGGGTCACGAAGCAGGCTGTTAGTTTCAGAAAATTTCATAAAAATTAAAACAAAACAGAGAACATGATACAAATAAATCATACAGACCTACTAGGACTAGTGAGGGTTGGTCATACAGATATCAAACTTACTAGAGACAATAGCATCAATTTTAGGAGAAGGCACTGCCCCAGTTGCCTAATTTTATGGAGAGATTTTTTGCATAGATAGTAAGTACAGATTTGATCACTCCTCAGAAACCCCAACCCACATACCTTAAATAAGTATAACAAAATGTTTTGCTTATTTTAAATGCATGTGTTTTCATAGTATTTCTATTTTCATTCAAATATAAATTATGAGTATAGTCCGTTTATCATTCTACATTTAATGCAGTTTTTCAAAGCAGTTATTTTGGCAAATTGATGATAATCATCTCCAGTGCTTACCCACATAAACACAAGCCATGAGCAAAGAGAGCTGCGCTTGTAGCATTCATCTGAGAGACCATCTCAGTAATTTGTGCTTTGGATTTGGTGTTCTGATTCAAGGGGTAAAGCACAGGTAATGACGAGAAAGTAAAACAAATTTTCAGCCAGTATGTTTTCGAGTGAAAGACTTGGGAACTGCTCACTTATCCAAATTGCGGTCTACATTGCTTACCTCTATCTCCTTTAATTTCACAAAGCCATCATTAAATATGGAGCAAAGACATCACATGTATTGTTTATCATTAGATGTATGTGGCCACATCCGTTGTCAGGAAAAAAGAAAAAAAAGTATTTGTGTAAAATCAATATACTGAAGAAATGACCGTTTCTTTTTAAACCTAAGTCTTCCCATCCCTCATCCTCCCTCCTTCATCTTGGGTCATATTGTGATCTAGTCTTCATATGAAAGTGTTAGTGATTGTAAATTGGTTTCATAATAGTACTGAGTACATTGGATATTTTTTCTCCCATTCTTGAGATACTTTACTAAGTAGGATATATTCCAGCTCTATCCATGTAAACATAAAAGAAGTAAAGTTTCCATCTTTTTAAAGGCTGCATGATATTCCATGGTATGTATATACCACAATTTATTAATCCATTCATGGGTCAATGGGCACTTGGGCTTCTTCTGCGACTTGGCTATTATGAATTCAGCTATAAGGAACAATCTGGTGCAAATACCTTTGTTATAAAGTGACTTTTGGTCTTTTGGATACATACCTAGTAGAGGAATTGCAGGATCAAACAGCAGGTCTACTTTTAGATCCCTGAGTGTTCTCCATACTTCTTTCCAAAAGGGAAATAGTAGCTTGCACTCCCACCAGCGGTGCAGAAGTGTTCCCTTTTCTCCACATCCATGCCAACATCTGTAGTTTTGGGATTTTGTTATGTGAGCCACTCTTATGGGAGTTAGATGATATCTCAAAGTAGTTTTGATTTACATTTCTCTGATGATTAAAGATGATGAGCATTTTTTCATGTGTCTATAGGCCAGGCGCCTGTCTTCTTCAGAGAAGCTTCTGTTCAAGTCCCTTGCCCACAAAGAAATGGGATTACTTGTTCTTTTCTTATTAATAAGTTTGAGTTCTCTGTGGATTCTGGTTATCAAACCTTTGTCAAAGCATAACTGCAAATATCCTCTCCCATTCCGAGGGCTGTCTGCTAGCTTTACTTACTGTGTTCTTGGCTGTGCAGAAGCATTTTAGTTTGATCAGATCCCAGTAATGTATTTTTGGTTTGCTTCAATTGCTTGGGGGATCCTCCTCATAAAGTATTCTCCCAGGCCAATTTCTTCAAGTGTTTCTCCTGCACTCTCTCCAAGAATCTTTATAGTTTCATGTCTTAAGTTTAAATCTTTTATCCAGTGAGAGTCAATTTTTTTTAATGGTGAGAGGTGTGGGTCCAGTTTCAGTCTTCTACACGTTGCCAGCCAATTCTCCCAGCACAACTTGTTAAAGAGGGAATCTTTCCCCAAATTTATATTTTTGATGGGCTTATCAAAGATCAAATGATGACAAGTGTCTGGGTTCATCTCTTGGTTCTCAATTCTGTTTCATACATCTACCTCTCTATTTTTGTGCCAATACCATGCTGTTTTGATCACTATAGATTTATGGGGGGGAGGTCAGACTGAGGGAGGGTTAATGGTGGGATCACACCTAAGGTGCATAATGCAAGGGTGCATGTCAGATTTATTAGTGTAGAGTATAAAGGTCTTAACACAATAACTAAGTAAACGAGATGAGGTATATATTAACCAGTGTGATGTAAGCATTCCTAATTCTATATGAAATTAGCACATTGTACCCCATAAACACATTAATGTATACATGATCTTTATGTTTATGATTTAATAAAAAATTAAATGTAAAAAATATTTAAAATATATAAAAATAAATAAACCTGAGTCTTAGTCAATTTCAAAGGAATGTTCTTTTTCTTCTTAACCTGAGCTTTAGCTACATGAATGGAGAATTTTCCTAATCTTCTATTTGTCAAGTCTGAAAGAGCTATTTTTGTTAAAAGAATAAATTTGTAATGTTCATGTATATACAAACGTCGACTGATGATGACCGGATCTTGAGGATGACCAGTAGTTTGAGTCTAAGGGAATCTATTAGGGCTGACATGTGTATTTCAACAACTGTACAACTTGGGCTTAGTATCCTGTTATCCTTCCCATATCAGCCATGTGCTTTCTTATGAATACCCTCTCTAAATGTTTATTGTTGTTTGTTTGTTTGTTTTTTATTTAGGAACACAAAATCAACTTTGTTTCAAAGTACCACTTACATCCTCAATCAGCTGGATCCAGCCTTTTGTAATGTATTAAATATAGATCATCACTTCAGAGATTCTTTTCCAACATTTAGATAAAACCACTACAATTCTGTTGATAAAGTTTTGATTGTTAAACATCTTCAGATTCAGCTTTAGTGTTCTTCTCTGTTGGGAGGATTAGAGAGAGTGGTTACCTGCAGCACTTCCGGTCAAACACGAAGGCTTCACAAACAGACCAAGCTTGTTACAATGCAGTGTCCAGTTCCAGCTGACCCTCATCAGTGGGCAATTATTATAGCCTGTGCTATTCCACTAGTGTCAACAATTCACACTCCAGTGGCCCAAGTCTTAAATGTAGGTATGCGGATAATCACAGATGGCCACATGGAAGACCCAACCCACTGCTTTCTGATGGTGCACTGGTATTTAACAGGGTGACTGTGTGTGGAGTGTTGGACTATGAGACACTATCACGTTTTATCAGGTGAGCCTATAAAACTCCCATTCTTTAAAAAAATTTTCAATAGTTTTTTTAATGCCTCTAGAGCATGTAAAAGTAGATGTTATAAAGTAAGGCCATGCAAAAATTATGATAGGATCAAGTAAAATGGCATTTGTCTTATAATAGGTATAAGGTAACATAGGAATTAGCAAAGAACAGAAATCAGATTTTGTTTTATTGACTAGAAAAGCCCAATATTGTGTGAATCTGGGCCCTTTGGGTAGCGTTGACAGATACAATTTAAAAAGATATTTTATGTAAAGAACTTGCACCTCATATCTGAAGGTCACGACTAGGAGATTGACTTTTGGTTCCCTTCGGACAAACGGGCAACGTGGTTTTACTATAATTTACAAAACACTCCTATGCACTTGGGGAAATTATGAAATCCAACCTCTATTATGAGTCTCTCAGATGTTTCAGTTAAGGAAACTTCAATACTTCAAACCAAATAGTTGGCTTTGCAACCCACTTTGCTAACTGTTTCCTTTCTGCTGCCTATTTTTAGACTATTTAATTGTTCCAAATCAAGATGGTTAGGGGAGGAACAGAAGGATAATTTCAATTTAGTCAGTTTTGCTATTTGTTAACTCTAGTAAATGTTCTGGTGCAGAAGGTGATAGGAAATAACGATGTCTGGTAATTGTCTGTGGGTAATGGCAGGCTGTATAGTGCTGCTGCTGATGGCAGGATGAGGCATCTGTGGCTGTTTCTATGACTCCAGGATGATATTTCTATATCAAAAATAGCTTTATGTGAGTTCCAGGGGTTAAAAAGTCCATACACACATCTGTGTGTTTTAATTATACAGGCTACAAATGTCCTCCATTACAGTGGGTACATGAGAGTGATTTTGAAACCTGTGCTCCCGAAACACACTCTTCTTAAAAGTAATATAAGCAGGGCTCCTAGGCACTTATCAATGAAAGAGTTTGTTTTTGTTTTCTAAACAACATTTTAAAATTTCCCTGATGATTATAGTTTATCTTCTGGAAGTCTATAATTTGAGACAGGGTGGAATGTTCTATACCAGTTGGCTGATTTAAGAATCCTTTGCTGCTTAAGGCCAAACTGACTTTTTTTTTTTTTTTTAACCAAAGGACATGGGACTCAATGAGTTGAATTTAAATTTATACTAATCTGCCAGGAAGAAATGAAGGAGGGGGAAAAAGAGCGGGGTGGAGGCCCCACAATACTTGTGAATATAAAGACTTATTAGGAAGTGATGGTTCTTTTTGGTACAGTGATAGATAAATTGACAGTTGCAACAAAGAGAAATCCCAGCAGCACATCCTGCCTATATGCAACTTGCAGATGACAGAGAGGATGTAGCAAGGTAAGCTGCAGAGCGGGATTATTTAACACGTAATTCTATTTAATAAACAGGTGATGATATTTTATTGCACACTTGAATTAATAGTTATCTGTATATGAAAGAAAAATAAAATGAATCCCTACTTCTTATCATTACAAAAATAAACTCTAAACGGATTAATGTCTTACATTTCAAAGGCAGGAATTTAAAACTCTTAGAACACGTTAGGATGTTTCTCAACTTGAAGTTGGGAAGGATTCCTTAAACAAGACTCAGAAGTGCCAACCACAACATACAAATATGTAATACATTTTATTTAAAGTTAAGAACTTATCCAAAGTGAATAATTTAGAAATAAAAAATATATAGAAAACTGGAAAAAACTTAAAAGTGGGCAAAAGTAGGCAAAAGTATCTCACATAAGAGTAAACTCATACACAACCATAAAACAACTATTGACTGTAGAGGTCAATAGTTATAGAGGAATAGAAATCAGGACCCAGATGTGTTTATCTTACATGCAAAATTTAAATCCAAAAGTTTAGAACACGTGTGTGTGTGTGTGTGGCTAGCTCCTATATTTCTAATACTCTATCAGTCCAATCACTTTGGAAACAATTGGAAATTACCTTTTGAAATCTAACATGTCTATATCCAACAAGCCTTTAATTTCACAAGGGCTGTCTGGAAAATATCCAGCCATGTATGTCTCTATTTTCCATAGTCCATGCTGGATATTTTCTGGACAGCTCTTGTAGTACTAGACATATGTTTAAGAGAAACGCTTGTATGTGTTCCAGGTAACTTGGACAAGAATGTTGCCGGTACCACTAGTCACAGCAACACATAAGTGGAAATAACCCAAACGCTCATCCGCAACAGAATGGATGCGTTACATTCACAAGTTGCAGTATTTAAAAGATGTCAATATGAATAAGTCACAATAAAACTAGCACACGTGACTACATATATTAGGAAAATAATTCTGATAAATTATTCATGACTGACACACATAAATATCTAATTTGAAAGAAAGTATCTGATAAATAACAGTTAACATATTGTTTACCTAGCTAGGAGTAGAGTGTCGAGGGGATATAAGCTGGAGAGCTGAGCATGTGTGATGATGGCCAGGCAGCCTCTTCTCAAGAGGTCCTGAAAATGTGCTCCCAAGGTGGCCAGATTAGTTTGGTTTTATACATTAATGGAAATAAGAATTATAGATAACACAATAAATCAATACATAAAGATTAGACATCTGTTTGGTCCAAGAAAAAGGCAAGGCATCTAGAAACTGACACTTACAAATCACACATGGGTTTTAGGGATTATTCAGTTGGCAATTGGTTGAGAGAGTTAAGCTTCCTCTAAAGACCTGTGAGTAGAATGAATGTTCTAGTTAAGATAGAGGATTTGCTGCCTGTCATGTGGTGCTCTGTGGGAATAAGGTTGACAATTAAAAGCTACATAATAATGGATTAACAAAAAATCCATTTAGTAAGATTTCTTACTAACTCTATAAGGTGTGACTCACTGGCCCTTTTAGAAAGAAATTTGGGCAAGAAGTAAACAGAAAAGAGTTCAGTCCTCACAGGAAAGAGGAAAACAAAACAATTCAATACAGAAAGTACTTACTTAAAAATATGAAAAGAGAGAGCAAAAATAATTTCAAATCTAATGGCTATTATGATAAATAAAATGGCTTAAACTCATGAATTAAAAGACAGGTGCTCATCCTTCAGGTTATGGCTACAGTAAAAACCCAGACTTCACCAATTTAAAATATATACATGTAATGGAATTCAACTTGTACCTCCTAAAACTACTAAAAAAATTTTTTTTAATTTTTTAAGGTATAACAACAACAACTAAAAAGCTGATTAGATTGGATAAATAATCTGTTGCAACAATATGTCATCTTTAAGAAAAATTGTTGAAACAGAGAGAAGAGTTTAACATAACTGTGGGATCAAGAGAGAAATTTGAATTTGTTGGTTTATTTTTTGGTAAGTAATTTCAAAAAGTTGATCTATGGGTACAAAAAAGGAATGAGTGGAGAAATATTTCATGCCCCCCAAAGAGGTATAATTAAATTAGTGAAGTTTCAAAAGATATAAATAAAAGAAGAGGTTAAAAAAAGATGACTGAAAAGATTAATTGTAAGGATGGGAGGGGCCATTTTACTGTTTCTTCTGCTGTTCCAAGAGGTAAGTGAAGGAAAGGTTGGAAATGAAATCACTTCGATTTCAAGAACCAGCATGAGGAAGGAGAATGAACCAGAGTGAGAATGGTGGGGACTGAGGAAATAAGACACATAGAGACAAAAAACTCATAAAAGACAAAGATGGGATTAGGAGGACTGAAACAGCTGAGACTGCAGCCAGCACCAAACTGTGGAATGGCTTTATTTATACAGTGTCTTTAACAAGGTAAATCTTAACACTGGGGAAAAAGGTTAACTTTAAGGAGGAAAGTTGTATGCTTGCTGATAATAAGAAAAGTATGCATGGCCTACTGACTTCTAGAAGTAAAAGAATGTTTGTTGTTAAAGGAGGAGAAGCAGCTGGGGAGTCGTTCCCTGAACGCCTTCCTAGGCTATGGGGGCCCTGCCACCTCACAGCCCCTTCTCCCCACTTGGAGAAGGTTAAAAAAAAATTAATTTGCTTTAGAGATTTGTGAAATCTGTTGATCAAAAATTCAAAAGAATGTACTAATTACAGGGGATGATGGGAGAATTGAAGGGGAAAAAGCCAATGCATATAATTTTGGTAAAAATTTTGTGAGAATGTTATAAAGATTTAACGAAAGATAAATGAATAGCAACTCAACAACGACAGAGCTGAGACATGGTGAGTTGACACAGGAAGGGAGCATCTGTGGTGCAGGATTTCCTGAGTGCTACTCTAAAACCTGAATGTGGGGAAACTGGATGCGGGAGTTTCTATCTCTTGGCTGCAAACAGCGGAAGGCAGAGTTAGGATGAAAGAGTTATGGCAGGGGTTCTTGAGTGTCATTGCCAAGATTCACTGCGGGATCTAGACAAGTGAAGAAAGTTAATAAATCTGTTAGGAGCTGATGGAACTGGGGGGTAGGCAGTTGAAGAAATGATAGTTTAATGAGGCCAAGCTGCAAGTTCAAAAGTCATAGTTAAGTCAGAGATGTAAGAACAGAAATGGAAGTCAGAAGGTGGAAATTTCAGAGTTCTTCTGTTGCTGATAATGGGAGTGAAGGCAGAGGACTGTGGAACTTAGTTGAAAATCTACAAGACAAAGGCATTGGCAGAATTCCTTATGAAATCAGAAGATTGTGAATGAAGTACCTTTTGTGTCACTGAAAGGAGAGGTTTAAAAAGTTACCTCTGGAAAGATTTGCAATAGCAGTTGTATTTCAGGGTCCCTTCCTTTTATTTGGTGTTTCCACAGAGCTACTTTTTAAACATGAAAGTGGCTCTCCCAAACTTAAAAATGCAGTTCCTCTGCAGAGATAACTCCTTACACTTATGACGGATTTGATTTACACTCCCTAAGACATTGGTCTGAGGAGGTAGCATGTGAAAGTCACATAAATGGTGTGGATTCAGTTTGAAAGTAGGTCTGCTTGTCTCTTATCCTGGAGGTAATTAGAGTGCCTTAAAGATGAAAAATCGATGCATTCTAAATGAGAATAATTTAGGTGTCATCGTGTTGAGTAAACACAACTCCCCCACCCCCCACAAATCTCTGGAACTACATATATTCTTGTCATCTCACTTCAAATAATGTTTATAGCACTATCAAATTACAAGTGTTGAGTTATGTTTAAAATGCTAAAAAGACAGATGATGACACAGTCAATATGAGCAAAGACCCCGCTAGCATCTTAATGCTCTGGACACAATGATTATTTTTTAATAACAACTCTATTGAAAGTGAGTTAACATCTTTCTTTTGCATGGAAAACTTTTTCCTTTTAACTTTCCTTAACAATACAGACTCAAGATTCATGTAATAAGGAAGACTTTAAAAATGTGGTACAGCCTGGTTGGCCTGAAGTGATTGCTGGATGCAGATGTTGAAACCCTGAGCTAAGGCTCTGCGGTTCCGTAAGAACCTTCCACCCAGTACAGAGGCAGGCGGGCGCACCCTGACCAGAGTGGGTACAGGGAGAAAGTGAACTTCTCTGCATGCAGACACGAGCTCACATGTGCTATCCTCCAAACTAAGAGACAAGTATTTCACTTTTAGCAAGTCTTTTACAAGTATAAGGTAACTGTTGATGGCAAACTCCTCTTGACAAGTACATTTTTTTTTCTTAAGAACAACACAATCTACAAGGCTCAGTCTTCAAGCACAGCACATGCTGTCATATGCACCCTGCTCTGGTGTCCTTTTCCCTTTGGAATCCACCAATTCGATACTTATACAGACGAGGCTTGTGGTAGAAACTGGGGCAGCAGTGATGAATATTTTAGGGATTTTAATGTCTGGTGAGAAAGACAGGCAGGAAGCAAGTAATAAAACAAATAATTTACTAGGTAATTTTAAATTACATCATATGGTTTGAAGAAAACAAATAAGTTTTGTTTAAAAAAAAATCCAAAATGAGAGACCTAATCCTGATAGAAAATACAAAATAGGTGTCTGCATGAGAGATAATTAAACTGAAATTATAAAACAAAAAAAGGTAAAAGTTAGTTATTGAAAATGTCATGTAGCAATTCTGTACCTGAGTGGTCCAGGTGGAGACCAGCAGGTGCAAAGACCCTGTGGTGGGAGGAAAGAGAACATGTTTGGGGGAAACCAAGAAGACAGACAGGGCATGTGATGAGTGAGAGCCAGAGGGGGATGATAAACTACCGTGGAGCACCCCAGGCATGTCCTCTCCACAGATGATGCTCCTTTTCTGTTCTTGGCATCCTCAATACTCACGTGATGTTTCTTTATTCCTTCTGGTTTGCAGGCCCATCCTTCTCTGTAAACTCCCCGCCACAGAAGTATGCATGTGGCTGGTCTTTTTGTGCTAATGAAAACTGGTGGCACTAATTGATGATTTTAATGACAAACCACATCAATATTCTTCCCCTTTAAAATAGATTTAAAACTCTCTGAATGCCTATCTCTGTGTGTGTGTGAATGTGTGGGTGGAGTGGATTTTCAGAAAGGGAAGATACATAATTCTCAGAGAAGAATTATCAATAGTGCTCAACACGTTACATTCCCAAGACTGGTTTATTATTCACTATTTAGTTGAATGGCACACATTTCGGAATAAATTTCATCTCTGATAAAGTTTGTAAACTTTTATGAAAAACTTTGGCCATAATTATGGAAAGCAATTTGGAAAAAGTCTTCAGATATTTACAATCAAAGAAAATATTATTTTAAAAAATCTGTCTGATTGTCACAACTTAGCCCTTATAAATAAATAACATATTTCACATTAAAGGGAAAATAAATCTCCATACTACTGCCTTTACCGGGAGACTGACAGATGAGAGAATGGAAAAAGTGAAATGTTAAAACCTTTGGCAGCTTTCCCTACAGGAAGGAAAGAAGAGCCATAAATAGTCCGTTGCTTCAGCAGGGGCACTGGGTCTGTGGGTGTGCAGAAGTAGGCCAGGCTCCCCACGCACAGAGCAGAGACTACATTGCCCTGCACAGTGTAGTGACTTCAGAGTCTGGGAGGTGCCTCAGGCTGGGGGCTAGTGAAGAGAAAAGGTGGTTGTTATCAGCGTCTAGGGGAAGGGGATGGTTAATTCATGGTATAAAAGCACTTCATGTTCCTTAAACCTTCAGTGAAATCTGCTCTGGCCACTAGTGCTCTACGTAGTTTGTTTCCCTGTGTGTGTGAGTGAGTGTGTGTGTGTCAGTGAATTTAAGTGTGTGTGTGAAGTGATGCATGTGAGTGTGTACGTGAGATGTAAGTGCAGGTGCGAGTGTGTGAGTGTGTGCACAGAGGAACTTATGAAAGTGCAGAACAGAGGGAAAATGAAAGCCTAGGACCATGAGATACCAGCAAAATGGATAGTTCAGAAGGAACGAAAACTTAGACATGGAATTAATTCCAAAAATGCAAGCCCTCTGGATAATCAGAAATCTTGTGTAGGGCCCTAGGAAAGCAAAAAACATAGTTTGGGACAATCAAAACACTTTTCTTTTTTTTTTTTAAATTTCAAAGGACCCCTCTCAGGCTAACAATTTAGATACATCTGACTCCTTCACCTGGTTCTCACCACCCTAACAGGAACACACTTCCTATTTTACCCCTTATGCTGGTGAGCAGGGAAATCTCCATGGAAACCGACACTGGCTGCCCCACACCTGCCTCCCTCTGTGTCACTTGGTGGACACACAACCCCGTGAACCCACACATGTCATTTCTCTGTACACAACACCCAGGAAAAATTAGTGATCTTTCATGCAGCTCATCACAATTAAAAAGTAGTGGTTTTGAGGTTGCATTTTCTGAAGAAGGCCTCTTTCCATAAACACATCTTGTATTCATTTTACTAAAGAGAAAAATAAATAGTCAAGCTTGGATCCTCCCCTAGAGAAGGCTGAACTTTGGCCCCTTGCTGGTTTTCATTTTCCTTCTTTATCCTTCCTGCCCTCCCCTCCACTTGCTCCCCTCCCTTTTTTCTTTTTCATTTCTTTCCCTTTCTTTTTCTTTCTGGAGCTCTCTCTTCATAACACTTTTAATGAAATATAGTTCACATTACATACAATTTGCCGTTTTAAAGCGTATCATTCAGGGACTGTTTGCATAGTCATAGAACTTGGCAACCCTCACATGACCAACTCTGGAACACTTGTACACACTCAAAGCAAAAATCCCACTCTTTAGCAATCATTTCCAACTTCTACCCATCTCCCCACCCCAGCCCTAATTCAGCACTGAGATACCTTCTGTTTCCTCATATCCACCAGTTCTGGACATTTTTACATAAATGAAATATGAAATGCGCTGTCTTGTAAATTTGGCTGCTTTTGCATAGCAGACTGTTTTCAAGGTCATCTGTGTTGACGTGTGTATCGTGCTTCACTATGTGCGTAAATCAGCTCGTAATGGCTGAATCCCGCCACATTAATATAACACTTTTATTTTTTCATTCATCAGTTGATGAACATTTGTGTTGTTTCCAATTTTGGTGATTACGAATTTTGTTGCTCTAAACGTTCACGTCCAAGTTTTTGTGAGGACATGAATGTTTTTCATTCCTCTTGGTGTGTATTTAGGAGTGGAGGTGCTGGGTCGTACGGTAACTGTGTGTTTAACATTCTGAGGAACTGTGTACAAACAGCTCCAGTTCACCATCCATTCTCGTCACACCTTTTCTTACTTCCTCAACCATGCTTACTGGTAGTTCTTTGAGCATACCTACAAGACAGCTTCCAAGGCTTACTGATTAAATCTTCAGCTAGATGCTCTCAAAAGCAATTTAATTTGGTTTTGCTCTTATTCCTATATGTAGATCACACATTCCTGTTCCTTTGACTCTCTTGTAATTTTTTGCTGAGAACTAGATGTGTTTATTAAAATATTTCAGCACTAGGATACTGATACCCATCTTCCCATCCCCACCCTCAGGAACCTGCTATTCTTACTGCTGTTTGTCTAATTATTTCTTTGTGATCCTAATATGCTAAGCCCTTTAATGGGAAAACTGAACAACATGCAGACAGATGGGCAACATAAGCAAAAGAATGGAAACTGTCATAAAGAATTTGAAAATATGCCAGAAACAAAAAGTGCTACAGTATAAATAAGCCAGAGGAAAAAAATAAATACCCTACCTATACGAGACCAATGATAAGAATTCCCTTGTACTTCTCTTCAGAAACAAGCCAAGGAAGGAAGGAGAAGACACAAATGGAAGTAAACTAGGAATAAATGACAGGGAGAAACATGGAAAATCTCAGATTAGTTGGAGATTAAATAATTCTAATATAGCACATGTGTCAGAGATGAAGTCCCAAGAGAAATTTAAAATTAATTTCACGTAAGTTAAAATGAAAACACAACTTATTAACATCTGTGGGATGCAGTGACAGCAATACTTACAGGGAAATTTATAGCACCGAATGTATATATTCAAAAAAAGAAAGATCTGAGATTAATAACTAAAGCTTCAATTTTAGGAAACTAGGGAAAAAACAGCAAATTAAATCCAAAGTGAACAACAACGACAAAAAAAGACAGTAACGGAGCAGAAATGAATGAAATTCTAAAGAGGAAATCAAGAGAGAAAAACCAACAAAACCAAAAGCTGTTTTCTGAAAATATGGAAATAATTAATGATCCTTTAGTCACACTAGTCATGATGAAAGAAAGAGAGAGAAGAAGGGGAGGAAGAGAGAGAGGGATAAAAAGGGAGAGAGGGAGAGAGAGAGAGGGAGGGAGAGAGAAGAGACAGCATTGCTGGTCCTGTGGACATTCAAAGGACACCAACAACTCTATCCCTACACATTTGATAACTTACATGTGATAGACCAATTCCTTAAACAACATAGTCTATCAAACCTCACACAAGGAGAAATAAATTTTCAAGCAGGCCGATATCTACGCAAGAGATTGAAGCAATTATCAATAACTTTCTAAAACAAAAAGTTTCACTGGTGAATTTTGCCAGCTTTTTACAAAAGAAATTATTCCAGTTCTCTAAAATCTCTTTGAGAAGACAGAAACAAAGAGAACATCTCCTCACTCATTCTGAGGCCAGCATCACTGAACCCCAAATCAGAGAAAGACAAGAAGGAAAGCCACAGATCAACGTCACAAATGGACAGATGCAAAAATTCTTAACAAAATGGTAGCAAATTGCTCCCAACATTGTACAGAACAAACTTTACATGTGTCTGAATTATTATAGATTCTGGTTAATCAACAAAGATGTGGACTCAACCCAAGTGCCCATCAATTCATGAGTGGATTAATAAAATGTGGCATATGTATGCCATAGAATACTACTCAGCCAAGAAAAAGGATGACTTAATGCCTTTTGCAACAATGTGGATGGAACTGAGGACCATTATCTAAAGACTGGAAAAACAAACTCCACATGCACTCACTTTAAAATTGGAAATACCGAGGAAGCACACTTGTGCACAGAGGGAAGTAAAACTCACTGGAAATCAGGCAGGGGGGATGGAAGGGACATGGTGAAAACCTGCTTCCTGGGTACAGTGAACACCGTCTGAGTCGTGGGCACACTTATAACTGACTCGGCCGTTAAAATGCAATCCGTGGAACCAAAGGCCTTTGCTTTTCGAAGATAGTTTTTGAAAATTTAATTTAATAGGAGTTGGGATTTTGTAGTTTGTGTAAGAAAAAGTATTAACATTTGAGTGATTGTTCACCTTGGTCTTCATGGAGTTCTTTAGGTGAAGTAAGCCAGGGGAGCATCCTGGTCCCCATTCTCTGCTGATTTATAAATTCAGTATAAAACTGCAGTAGGACAAGAATAGACTAAAGATCAAGTCATGAAAAAAATTAAATTTTAGATCACAATATAGTAGCAGATAAGGTTAAAATAGTAATTAAAGGACAAAAGTTTTGATGGTCAATGTATACAATAAAAGCATCATAAAGGGAAGGAACTTAGTGAATTGAAGTGGTAGATTCTGTAGTTTGTTCCGAGGTCTTTGCCACTTTATTTTTTTTCTCATGGGTCTAGATGCACAAATTTATATTTTGATTACATACAGTTGCATTTTTGAATCTCTTGCCATTTGAAGCCCATGTGTTACAAAGCTGTCACTAGAAGTTGCTTTGTTAGCTTACATTCTTTGATAATAACCCTACATATGGAATTCCTGTTAAAGTTGTACTTATCATCCTCTTTTATTGACTCTTGAAAAATCAAATTTTCCCTATGGAGCGTTAATTAATGAAATATGACCTGATTACATATCTAAAATAGCCATAATTGTGGAAAAAATATTTCCCACACACAACTAAAGACAAAATGTGTTATTTGTGTTTTTTTTTTTTTTTCTATTTTTGCAGTTTTTGGCCAGGGCTGGGTTTGAACCCACCACCTTCAGCATATGGGGCCAGTGCCCTACTTCTTTGAGCCACAGGCACTGCCCTATTTGTGCTTTTCTCATTGTGTTTTGTTGCTTTTAGGGAAAGGTACTTGAGGAGGATATTTTAAAAGCATTAGATAGAAATCTCTAAATTTCCTCCCTAGTTACCTCTTATACTAAACAAAAAAGACAGAAAACTAAGTGACTATTTTTGAAGATACAGAACAGAAAGATAAATGTGTCATGTGCAAACTAAGGTACTACAAGAAACTTGGAATTTAAAAGCTCCTCTAAAAGTTTGCACGTATCAATCCAAAATGTTTAAAGTGTTTTCTCATGTGTATTTCCATATGCTAATCTAAAATATTTACTGTTGATATGTGAACTTTGGAGGATTTTTGAAAATGTGCTTATTAAAATTGATGAATATTTATAGAATGCTCCCAATATCTAAGTTATAATCATACACATTTTCCCTACATTTTGATACACTACATCTAATTTTCTCACCCGACCCACTCAGAGTACCATGACTGTTCTATTTATTAAACTTTTAAACGGCCGCTTCTTTTCATTTTTGCTCCCACAATTAATGCTGATAATGATGATTATTCAAGTAAACAGAATTTTTCTTTAAAAAGTTTCCCTGTAACATTAATTATCACATTTTGACAATCATCGGTATGTGATGTGCTAGGGAAATGCCAAGATCATTTTATTACATAAAAACTTGACAAATATTGATAGACAGCTATGCAAAGGGCAAACTCATATGAATTTTTATTTAACTTTCCAATTATCATTTTGAAAGGGCAATTCAGTCCCTGAAAAGAGGAGGTTAAATCACCCTGGTTTGCAATTGATTTCTTAATGGTGCTTGTTAAGTGACATTCATACCTTGGGGAGAAAAATGAGGTAATTATTTTCTTTACATTTTAAAAAATCTAAGGCACAGATTTGCTAAATTTCATGGCCAGTGAAGAGGGGTGAATTTTAAATATTATTTTATAAAATCACAAACTTAATTATAATGTAAAATTAAAAATCTATCTAAATGTGTTAGCAATTTTAAATTTTTATTAGGAGGATATGCACTCACTGGGTAGTTTATTTGTTAAAAAAATTCTATCAAATATATAGTTCTTCATATTATCTCAAGGTTTGGGTAGAAAACAGAAACCCATGTTGGTTTTTCGAGTTCACCTTCACTTCTGAGGTTATGATAATTGTTGTGGCTTCCGGGGCTTCCTCCCAAATCAGGGAATTGTTTAGTGAGATGACTCACCACACCAAGCCCCCACAGTCTCTTAGTTTCTCTGTTTAAATTCTTCAGAGAACTCCAGTGAACTATCATCTTTCTTGATTCAAAGCCTCACAAATTGTAAGTAACTAAGCAGTCTACAGATGGTCACCACTGTGTCAGGGGCACCCTGGTCCCACCAGCCATTGGTGTGAGGTCCTGTCTTATAAAAAGCCAGCTTTCTGCCTTTGCAGAAGCTCTGGTAAAGGCACTTTTCTTAGAGTGGCTTTGGGCAGGTAAAACCAAGAGGGACTTTACCTAACAAATTCAAGTACTGTGACCTGCTTGTTTGTACCTGCACATTAACCTTCAATTAAAAACAAACAAAAACCAAAAACTATGCCTATTTCATTTCTTTGCAAAACAACATCATGTAGCAGAAAAGGTTGTGGTGTTGAGGACAGCAGCACTGAACTTGATTCTGAAGATTCCAAGGACTCTCCCTTGGCGAATTCTAAAGCGCACACTCAGCCCTGCTTGTGACTGGGTAGGAAAGATCCGTCTGCCTCTGGGGTTCAGTGTTAGGAAGTGTGAGGATGCTTCCCAGGTACGCCTCGCCCGCAACCCTGTCCTTTCCAGGTCTTCACAGGCATCGAGTTTTGCCCTCTGCTTCATCACGCCTTCTTACCAAGTGAGCTCTGATGGGAAAGTGACCCCACTCTCAGCTGAGGGCTCCCCAAATATACACAAAATACTTCTTTGAATATAAGCAAATATTTTGGTATATTTTAGAATAGCAAAAGCTCCTTTAAGTTATGCAAATCTTTACTCCCTAATACCTATGTATGTGTGTTCATCTCACAAAGACAAGCTCATTTATTAATGTCTTTCTCTATATCTATCGATCCGGCTCTCTCTCCCTCTATGTCTAAATATCTGTAAACACACACCTACACATACGTGTATCACAGCGTTAGTGTGTGAGTGTCTTTTTACCTAGACTGGCTATGAGTTTAGAAAGCTATACAGAGATGTAAACTCGGTTGGTTGGTCTTACTATTTCCGAGGCTGAACTAACCTAGTTGAGTACTCAGGTTTTCCAATGGGAGTCACTGTATTTGCCTTCACTGATGGGTAAAAAAGGGATGACCAATTAGGATCAATTATGTCCCCTTAAAAGAAAGAACAGCCTTTCGGAAGTATCCCAGTTTAGAGGTGCAGTTAAGAAGGCCTGCAGGGGGTACGACAGGTGGAGATATCTCACCCGGATGTGTCAAGGGCAGCTGAATTTGAACTATAACCCAAAACTTCTTTATTCATTGGTTCTATTGCTGCAGAGATGTTTTATCTTCCTTTTTGATCCTCAGTAGACAGGAGCTGCTAATGCTGCCTGTAGGACAGAAAAAGTTTTTGTGCAGAAGAGGAAAGAAAACTCAGTGAGATATTGTGCTCAGCTCCCATGGAAAAGGTTGAAAATAGTCCTGTCCTCAGTATATGATTCCAAATGGAACTAACTGCTTCAGTGCATGAGTCACCTACTCTGTTCTAAATTTCTTTTGCCCCAAGGGAGTAAATACTTAAATACCAGAGGGGAATTTATTATGTAAGCCTGCCCTTTTATCTTAAATGGTTTTTTCTTTAAATTTTTTATCTTTTGGGGAAAGCATACACACATTTTTGTCATGTGAACCAGACTCGAGGCATACTTCTTGGGAGAACAGTGGTGGTTATTTGGGTTTTAAAAAGAAAATAAAAACATAATTTCCCTGCATATGTCTTTGCAGTATAGGACACACATCTTTTGGATACATTTATTTACCCATGTAGCAGCCTCTGCAGAAAAAAAGTAGGATATTTTACCAGCAATTTTTTTTTTACTTATATCCTTTTTCATTTTATTATTATTATGTTTTTTGTTTGGGATTTATTGAGGGCACAAAGAATTAGGTTACACTGATTGCGGTTGTTAGGTAAAGTCCCTCTTGTAATCGTGTCCCACCCCCAAGACGTGTGCCATACACCCATACACCATGACCCCCCACTCCCTCCCTCCTCCCCTTTCCCCACTAGCTCAGTCCCCCACCCCACTCCCTGTATTTGCTCATCTACTACCTTCATATTAGAATTGAAGAATTCTTGCTTCTCCATTCTTGTGATGCTTTACTAAGAAGAATGTGTTCTACCCCCATCCAGGTTAATACAAAAGATATAAAGTCTCCATCTCTTTTAATGGCTGAGTAGTATTCCATGGTATACATATACCACAGCTGGTTAATCCATTCCTGGGTTGGTGGGCATTTAGGCTGTTTCCACGTTTTGGTGATTGTAAATGGAGCTGTGATACACAGTCTAATGCAAATGTCCTTAAGATAAAAGAATTTTTTTCTTCTGGGTAGATGCCTATTAATGGGATTGCAGGATCAAATGGGAGGTCCAATTTGAGTTCCTTGAGGATTCTCCATACTCCTTCCAAAAAAGTTGTATTAGTTTGCAGTCCCACCAGCAGGGTAAAAGTGTTCCTTTCTCTCCACATCCACACCAGCATCTGCAGTTCTGAGACTTTGTGATGTGGACCATTCTCACTGGGGGTTAGGTGATATCTCATGGTGGTTTTGATTTGCATTTCTCTGTTGATTAGGATGATGAGTATTTTTTCATATGCTTGTTAGCCATTGGTCTGTCTCTGTCTGAGAAGGTTCTGCTCATATCTCTTCCCAGAGGTAGACGGAATTGTTTACTCGTTTTCTGTTGATTAATTTTATTTCTTTGTATATTCTAGTTATCAACCATTGGTTAGATTGATCCTGCAAAATCTTTTCCTGTTCTGAAGGTTGTCTTTTGCTTTACTTGTTGTGTCAGCCATGCAGAGGCTTTTCAGCTGGATTAAGTCCCATTTGTTAATTGTTTTTGTTGTTGAGATGGTCACTGAAGTCTTTGTCATAAAATCTTTCCCCAGTCCGACATCATCAAGAGTTTTCACCACACTCTCTTCAAAGATTTTTATCATTTCATGTCTTAGATTTAAGTCTCTTGACCCACACATTTCACCCTTACAAAAATGGACTCAAGATGGATAAGAGACTTAAGAGAGCAGCAAATATTTTTAAGGGTCTGAAATTACCCCAAGAACATCAAATCAGAAAAGAATGACCATTCTTTTTTCTCCCCAAATTACACATCTCTTAAGTGGTTCTTTTCTACCTTCCTTTTCTCTCTAAAGATGCCTTTGAAAATAACAAAGTTGCGTAATAACGTAACCCTTTGAATCAATGTGCTCTATTTTTCATGGCTATAGCAGCCTGTGAAGAGAGGGGTGGGTGGGGTGGCAACAAAATCATCATTTTACTGGATTTTTCCCTTCCTCCTATACCAGTTTTCTTCAAATTCTGCCACACAGTTGAGATTTTCCAAGAAGCATATAAAACAACTCTCTGGACTACCATTTTGCCTCCTCTCTCCCTCAACTAATTTTGCTCAGTGTCTTCATTGTTCTTCAAAAAAATAAGTTTGACCTTTAAATCCAAAGCACACAGGAGGTGCCACTGTTGTCTGTCATCCTGGGCTACGCCAAGGCTGCCCATCCTGTGTGTCCTGACTCCAGAATACGATGTGCTGGTTCTGCTCACTGATGGGGCTGCGACAGGTGCCATCATAGCCAGTTGGCGAATGTGCCCCCACTGGGGCAGAGCTGGCTGGTTTGCACATGGGCAGCCACTGACAGAAGTCACAGTCCCCTGCACTGTGCAGACATCTGTGCTCTGACACCATCTCACATCTTGTCCATATTGTGGTACCAACCCCTCTGTGCCGCTGTGACTGCTGACAAGTATTTCTGATGATACTTGTAATAATTTGTGTGGATTTTAAGAAAGGTGAATTTTTAGTTTTCGCCTGCCTTTTTAACCATAGGCCTTTTGTCCAAGAATCAAGACATGAATATCTACAGGCCAACTGGAGTGGCAGACACACCAAGCTGTGTTCACATTTTCCCTGCTTTTGACTGAGACTTGTGTGCTGTTACTTTTTCTTCTGGTAGGGTACAGGGTCTCGTGGTTTCCATATTGGTAAGGTCCCTGAACAGCCAACCCATGACTGCAGATATATCCAAACACTCCTTAGTGCTATGCTGAACACTGACGAGATTCCAACTGTGGCTTTTCACAAACAGCACTCAAGAGCTACAGGGGAACGCATGTCACGCTGGAACCCTTTGGGGTAAAGGCTGGAGAATTAAAAATAACTATAAAAAACAAACTCAAAGTACTCTACTTGAATTCATAACTGAGTTTCTGGTTTTGATTATCTGGTCTTAGAGAACAAAAAAGGGAAAAGCATGTTGTTTTGCTGGAAAATATTATTCTGGTTTCTCTTCCCTTTGGGAAACAGAGCTGGAATTCCGATGATTGTGAGAATGCCGACGAGATGTTTTCCCTCAAATACGCATCATGTATGGAAGGTAAAATTATACTAGTTGATATAATTAATCCCCCCAAAATCAAATTTAATGAAGATAACTGTGAGGGCATCCATAAATTACATTTTTCTCTTCTGTCTGGATCTTAGGAGGAAACAACATTGGAATAAACAAATCAGGCGTCCCATGAGGGAAGCGACAGCCTTGGGGAACAGGGCGTGGGACATTGGATCTGCTCTGAGTAGCAGGAAGGGTTTGGGTGAGGGTTGGAGACCGGGACACAGAGGGGACCCCTGCATCTGGTCCTTCAGCCATCGTGTTGTGTAAGCAACCCATCTAGCTTCTGTTTCAGGGTCCTTCAGTGCCCGGCAGGAGCCAGCACCAAACCTGAGTCGACCTTAGGAAGGAATCAACACAATTCTACAAAACTACACACATCCTAACAATGAAAATACACAAACTGGAAGAATCTCTTTCAGTTTGACGGGATAGGATGGTAGGTGTGATGCCCCTTCCGTCTTGGTAAAAATAAAATGAATAGGTCTCTGTTTGTTGGAACCAGATTCCGTATAAGCCATGGGAAACTTCTACAGCCTTTCTGTCCAGTGTCAAACTAGTCTAAAATATGTATTATAAGATATTCTTTTTCCAATTCCTTTCAGAATTCTAAGGATACCTTCAAACACTCCATGACTGGTGGCCGTGTTTATACAGAATCATTCATTGGCATAATTTCTAACATTCTTTTGCTGTGAGAACATTTGTCAACAGATATAAAAAGCGTCTATTTAAACTTCCCAGGATAGCCTTTTCAAATGACCTGAATCATCTACAACATCCCCACGAGCTCCGTGTTCTAAGCAAGCAGCGTCGTGGTTGAACGTCTGATGTGTGTTGCACTTAGCATATCGGGTAACGACGCTGGCTTATGAAATGGCAGATCTGGATTCCACACGCCATGTGCACGTTTTATAGTATGTGAGAGCCTCTCATAAAAATCAACAAGAATAATATGTTCTGTTTTGGAGTGTTTTATACAAGCTGTTTGTGCCACAGTGCTGGGGTCGACTGTTCTACGGATTAGATCAGAGTTCTGGCCTCTTATGTGCCTCTGGAAATGAAATATGAAATATGCCAGATATGTTCACTTAACCCTTGGAACCCCAGTCTTGCTAACTGCGAAATGAAAAGTCACCTTAGGAAGTCCCTTTGATCTGAAATTATTCTCTGTCTTAGGTCATGCATTTTTATTTTAAAGTTAAATTTTGTATTCCTGCCAACTCTTAATGTCATTTTCTTCTTCTTGTGCTTAATAGAGAAGTGAATAGACAATTACTTTATCAAAAAGTGTCCTGAATGGCCTCTTTCAGAAAATGCTAACAAGGCCCCACAGCCCTTCCAAGGTTGTGGTCACCTCCCATCCTAAATGATGAAACAGACTCTCGGGGAGTAATAACCTTCCTCCAGTTCATACCGCAGAGCTAGGATTCTAAATCCTTGTTTTCTCTATTAAAATGCCCTTTTATTAATCACATCTGTGACTGATTTGCATCCAACTACTAGATCTGCATGCAATCCTCAATTGCATCATTGGTTCTGAGCAAAGATGCTAAAGTTTTATAACCATGCACTTCACAACACAGCTCCAGGGAAAGCTCTGCAGTGAAAAGCAGCAAGCACTGATTAGAGCACGCATCCTGGGCGACACGTCAGTCATAGGCAAACAGAAAACTAACGCTGTGCACAGCAACCACAACATGCATTGTCATAGTCAATTGGCAAACTGTATTGAGAACAGCCCATGGAAATATGTGATGACATTTTGGATATGAATCCACGTGTGCACTCTCTGTTTAGTGTGCACTTTGAGACTCTGTAGCAATCAGAAGCAAGCACATGGTGCTAAGGAGGACGACTAGACAGAAAGAGAAGCCACTGATAGGCACTGTTTGGACATGTGAACTACACTGCTTACAATCAAAAGGGACAGTCTTGAAGACAATGGAACATAGGACAAGGGGGAGGAATCTTATTAATCCCATCCCTTGCACAAAACAAACTATAGCATAAATTTGGCATCCCTCACCTTTCAGCTAGGGAGCAAGAAGGGATTACAGAAAGGAATCCTTTAAATTTGCATACGAGATGCTAGGCACACTCCCAACTGGCCTGTATAAAACCAACCAGAATCAAAGCTACAAAAGCTTTAGAAACAAAACTGTGGCATGAAATACCACCCAGGTTTTCCATTTGTCCCCTTGATGGCAGGAAGTAAGCCAGAATAGAGTAAACTGCAAAGGCTTTGTAACCTAACTTGACGTTTGATCCACATGCCACAGTAGAACACAGGATGTGCGTTCTGGACCTAAACACTGCGAGTTCTAATGAAAGATCTAAAGAGCAAATGGAGACACAGAACATAATATTCAGAATATCAAAGATTCAACCCAAAATCACTCCACGTACCGAGAAACAGGAAAACCTCAAGTCAACACAAATAGAGCTGGCAAGAGATGTCAGCACAAATAAAACACAGAACTTTAAAGCACATACCTTTAACATGCTCCAATAAGCAATTATGAATACCCTTGAAATCAGTGGATAAGAAATAGAAGATGTAAAGAACCAAAAGGAGACTTTTGAAATGAAAAAACAATATGTAAAAAATTAAAAACTTAATAGCCCATATATCCAGACTATATGAGGGGTTCTCAAAACTCAGTAGTAAAAACAGGAACAACCTAATCTAAAACATAGGCAAAAAAATTACATACATCATCAAACAGGATATACAGATGGAATAGGTACATGAAAAGATGTCCAATATCAGTAACCTTTAACTAGGTGCATATAAACCACAACTGGACCGCTTTACATGTCTAAAAACGGCAAAGACAATATGCTGACTATCTCAAGTGATGGTGAGGAGGAGAAACTACTGGATTTCTCAGACTTTGCTTGTGGAATATAAAAATGGCACCAGCGCTCGGGAAAGCACTTTGGCACTTTCTTATGAAATTCCACATATATTTATCATACAATCCAGCAATCATATTGCTGAGTATTTAGCCTAGATTTATTCATGCAAATATCTGTACAGTCAAACACTGGAAACAATTCAAATGTCCTTCAGCGGGTGAATGGCTAAATAAATCATGCTCCCTTTTTAAAATGGAATACTACTCAACAATAAAAAGAAACATACTACTGATGCCTGCTACATCTTGAAAGAACTCCAAGGGAATTACATGAAGTAAAAAAGCCAATTTCAACAAAATATGTCTAGAATAATTCCATCTATATAAATTTCTCAAAAGACCTAAATTGCAGTGACCTTGAACAGATAAGAGTTGCTAGACGTCAAGTTTGTGCAGAGAGTGTGAACAAAAAGGGACACTGGGAAGGGTTCCTTGGAGGTGAAAGAACATTTCTGATATTGATTATGGTGATGGTAACATAACAATAAAATCTTATAGGGCTGTACAAAAAAGAGTACATGTAAAATAACTGATGAAATATCATTTAATATTCTACAAATGAAGTGAATAAATATGGTCTGTAGTTCAGTTAATAGCGTTTTTGTAAACTAGTATCTTTCTGGTTTTGTACTATGGCTACGTCAGATGTTATCACTGGGGCATCCAGGAGAAAGGTAAATGGGAAATCTCTGCAGTTTTTGCAACTTCTATCAGAGCCTAAAGTTAATTCACAATATAATCGTACAAACAGCTTATTCTCACATAAATATAGAATGAGCATGTGCAGGAGAATTATTTAACTTATTCCTGATGGAATTAGCAAGATGACAAAGCTGACTGAATAGGCTGTGAGAGGCAGATGTCTGTAAGGTCAGCTAAAGAAGAGAAACGGAATGAGACTATGAGAAAGATATAAAATGCTTAAAGGACAATGCAGACAGAGCACTTGGCACCCTTGCTTTCTCTCTCTCTCTACTTGCATGTGTGTGTGACTGTAGAAGTGTGTGTGTGTGTGTGTGTGTGTGTGTGTGTGTGTGTATACACATGAAGTTCTGACAGCTAGGTTTCCAACATGAGAGCTACGTACTTCCAGGATGAGGTCTACATACCTCTGAAGGAGCTAAGAAAATTACACCCCAAAATATGGTTTCTTGGTATAAAGATTATTTTGAATTAAAGACTATTCATAATCAGGAAACTCTGAATAAAGACTTTCTTCTATCTATCTAAAATCTTAAAGGGCTGCTAGACTCCTTACATGCTAACAGAGCTGGCCCTAAGGTCATATGAAGCAAAATTCCCATCTCTCATGTAAATTTAGTAATCAATTTCCCTCATCTACCCATTCTCCCCCAGCAACCACTTGCTATCTGTATACTTTCTAGTTTCTCTCCCCCACTATTCTAAAAGGCATCTTTAAAAGCCACTGACTATCACTGAAACTTTGGGAAGTCATTCTTGTGGCTCCCCCCATACACATGGTATTTGGAAATAAACCTTTCTTTTATTAATCTACTATAACTGTGAGTTGACCTTTTCAGCAAACCAACCTAGGGGAAAAGGGCGAGTTTCCCTCAGACTCCCCTTCACATCATTGCTGAATACCATTATGGTCACCTTGACTGCACTCTCCTTGGGAAGCAGCAGTGCACTGATGCCAGCACCAAGTGCTTCAGAGCAATTTTAGAACTCTTTCTCTGGAACCATCAGAGCTGTAGTCATATGGGATCTGACAATTAAGTTCTTAAACTCATCCTATAAAAAGTGTTTTGAAGGGTAGACTAGGCATTGGTGCATAACTTCCCAAGGGGCATACTTCCAAGCTGACCATCATGATATTCAGCAATGAGGTGTGTAGCACTTTTTTGGAGCAGGAGTTTCCAAACTTAATTGTCAGACTTTCTATGTATATGTTTCCCTGGCAAAATCATCTTTCCTGGTCCAAAATCAATCACAATTTTCTGTTTTTCCAAGATAACATCTAATTTTATGGGCCCTGGGCTTAGATGAATATCCAATAATAAGTCAAAGTTATAAGTCCTTAAATAGATGACTTCCAGACAGACCTGTGAGAGAGTGCTCCAACGTGACACTGAAAGGTACAAGCATTTTTTGGTCTTTTCAGGTTTTGAATAATGTTTCCTTAACACTTTGTCTTTTTGCCTTCTTGAAGAGGTATGTTAGCTATTTCCAGTCACGGCCTATGGAGAGCAGGCATGAGATGGCAGGGCCCCACGGCCCGGGAGACGTTCAGGGAACCACTTCCAGTGGCTTTCCTCCTGTTGAGTCAGCACGTTTTTCTCCTTCTTAGATGTTTTGCCAGAAGTCACGTATGTCTGTCATTACCTGGTTAATCTTTAGAAACTAAGCAGAAAACCATGCACCCCTTCCCTTTTGTTTGTTATCTTTAGCATGTGTTAATGATATTATGCAATAGAAACCATCAACAGAATGAATTGTTCTTGATAAAGTTATTTATGTTTCCCAACCACACTATAAAACCAAGTTTTTAGTCTATGCTACTTCCTTGTAAACAACCCTGCAGAGATACTATAAAACACAGCTGATTTTGCATTTGGGGGCTGGCTGTGATTGTGACTGCTCCGGACCTCCCAATCCCATCCTTGTCTCTCATATCTTTTCTCTCATTCCCCACCATTCCCACTCTGGTTCACTCTCTTTGACACTGGTTCACAATAACCAGGCCTTCTATAAATCACTGTTTGTTCTTTACTCATGGTTTATTCAGAAAATGTTGTTCATCCTTGCCTCTAGAATACTGAGGAAGAAACTTGAGACCAGCACACTCATTAACATCCTCCCCAACAAGGGTGTGTTTTCTGATTACCAAAGGCACTGGGTAGTATAAAGGCAAAGCCCCAATACTAGTAATAGGGTTGATACAGACCATGGGAAAGCCACCTATATTAAGCTATATGGAGGATCCTAATAACCTGTGTTTAATGAACATGAAAATAGCATTTCTGCTTGGTGTGGTGGTGCATGCCCATAGTTCCAGCTACTTGGGAGGACTAAAGCAGGGGGATTGCTTGAGCCAAGAGTTAAAATTCAGCCAGCAACCTGGGCAACTAGGAAGACCTTGTATCTTAAAAAAAAAAAAAAACATTTCTGATCTTAAGTCTTATGATAAAAAGTTACTCTACACAAGTGTAAATGTTATGAGTAGGAAGAAGGTATTAGAATGCATAACAAGACATCTGATTCTAGGGAGACAATGAAAATAACCCTGTAATTTTGCAACAGTGAATTTGCTTTATTGCTGTAGCTCTGAGAATAAGGAACATCAGAGTGTCAGCATGATAAGAATTATTCTCTACTGTTAGTTACTGAGCCAGGACACAGATACGGGTGAAGGCACATCACAGAGTCTACTAGGCTAGACAAGAACTCTGGGAATTAATGAAGAAAAGGAGCTGGCAGTCGGTCCTTCTGATATGGTGTATTTCTAATTAAACCAGAGCATGAGCGTTTCTCTTTTTTTTTTTTTTTTTTTTTTTGTGGTTAATTATACAGTGTTTGATTTCTCTGGAGAAATTTAGGGCTGGTAAACAGTTCTGAATGCTTTCCATGCAGATGCTAATGTATTGACACTGAAGGAGTAACCAGGTAATTATGGGATTAATCGTAGAGTGATGTTGGTTTTAGACTGATTACATTGATGGTTTATGGACCATTCTCCGTATTTGGCTCAAAAGTCTTCTCCTGAACTGGCACTTTCTACCTAGGGATCTGAACTGCATTGAAAAAATATTTCAAACAGAAGCACAGGTAATAATTATTCAGTTAATTCTCATTGTCACTCAGAGACATGCTGTTACCAAGCAATGGTAATTATCACTGCAGAAAATGTACTGTTGCCATGTTTTAAATTAATGAATATTTCATTGTCAACACACAAATACAGAAATAACCTACATTTGTTGTATAGGCAATTCTTCAGTGTTTCCACAGCAGAGACAAATAAAATTTACTCCCATGCAAATTTAATTACAATATGATATACGAGAAAATGAATGACATTTCATAAATTAGAAAGAGAATTAGAGATCTGAAAATGCTAATTTTTAATAAAGCCAATTAACACACACTAGAATTTAATGCCATCTTTGGCTTCATCAAGCGATTTTTCCATTATTCTTCAGTGCAACATTAAAATTTAAAATGTGAAGAAACGAAAACATTCAGAAAATACTAATTATGACAAGAAAAGAGAATGAATTCCGATTTCCCTTCAGGGGTTACTTTTAAATAGGTAACTGGTAACTAGGAAAAAAGTTCTCTTCATCTGCTACTTCTGAGAAGCCCGCCTGAGTCCATCAATGCTCTCCTCGACTTTATTCATAACATCTTAGCTGCCCAAGAATCTAAATCCACCCTTTGATTCACTATAGCATGTGGTTCATTTAATCATAGGAGGGAGGGGGACCAATTAAAGAAGATAAGTTGTGTAATATTAAGACTATGGAATAAACAGTGTTTCTGTTGTTATTTAACAAACGACTTTGTTGAAACTTCAAAAAGAAAATAAAATATTTTTGAAGTTTATTCATAGTATAAGGTTGAAAATAAACACTTATTCTTTCTAAATTTGAGGCAGAGTCCTTTTTTCTACCCTTGGGTACGCAGAGATTTTTTTGTGCGTTCTTGCTTCTGAAGAAGAAATATAAAGTTATAAAATTCACTGAGAGTGTGGAATGCATAATGGGATCTATACGATCTGGAAAGGAAACCTCGTAAGGACTGTCTGTTACTGTATCTTTCTTTTTTTTTTTTTTTTTTTTGAGACAGAACCTCAAACTATCCCCCTGGGTAGAGTGCCATGGCATCACAGCTCACAGCAACCTCCAACTCCTGGGCTCAAGCGAGTCTCCTGCCTCAGCCTCCCAAGTAGCTGGGACTACAGGCGTCCGCCACAACGCCCGGCCATTTTTTGGTTGCAGCCGTCATTGTTGTTTGGCAGGCCCAGGCTGGGGATTTGAACCTGCCACCTTAGGTGTATGTGGCGGGCGCCTTAGCTGCTTGAGCCACAGGCGCCAAGCCTACTGTATCTTTCAAAGTGAGGGAAAATGCGGCATCCTGCTATGTTGAAACAAAGTAAAAATTTCATTACACTTTTCTGTTATAAAAATTTCTAGCTATAATACAAATCCTATTTTTTGCCCTTTCAACACTCCCAACACTGGAAAAAATCACTATCCAATATCAAATACTTATCATTACAATGTCTATTTTCTATTTTAAAGAACACATATTTTATATATGTCCAGACGTATATGTAAATGTATTACTGCTTTTCTATCAATAGTCACTCATAATACATGTTTTCTGTAACTTGCCTTTTTTGAGTTTGTGGGATTTAGCCACACATTGAAACATGTGACACTAGTTGACCCATTTTCATGATGAGTAGTTTTTAGCTAGTGTAGCTCAGCTCACTTAGTTTAGCAGTGTTGAATGTTTAGTCATCAATGGAACTTTTTTTCATTACAAATAGTACTTTTATATCATTCTGGTACAAGTCTCCTTTTATAGAAACATAAGAGCTTCTACAAGAGTGTCTCAAAACACGACTGTTTACCCCTCCTGGTATATAAAAAGCTCCTAAAGGTTGTTAAATAACAGATAATTTTAAGGCATGAAGTTTCCTATCATCAGAGTCCATATGAACTCACAACCATCCTCCCACTTTATAAAATAATCAGCATCTCTATAACCGTAACTGGTCTAATCTATGAATCCAATCGCTTTAATCCAGTAACTTAGGTTCCCTTTACTGTTTTAATAAAACTCCATCAAATTCTTCGTAAAATTTTTCCATACATTTTGTCATGTTTATTTCTAACCAGACTGAGTGTCTTTTATTAAATTACATTTCAACTATTTGTTCTAATACATAGGAAGGTGATTGTTATCTGTACGTTGCTGAAGTCTAATAGTTTTTTTTTTCATACATTCTGGGGAGTTTCCTATATAAGACAAACAACTAAATTGTCTTCCAATAATAATTTTTTTTTACTTTTATATACTTATAGGTTTATTTTTTTTCCTTACTTCAATGGCTAGAACCTTCATTAAAATTTTGAAACTGCATAGTGAAATGCAAGTGTTCTTTTCACTTTAGTTTTTGTGTGTTTGGCTTTCGACATAACATGTTAAACTTGTAAATACTGAATTCAATTTTTTGATGATTAGTCTATTATTCGGTCATCTTTTCTGCTTTTTCTTGAGTTTTCTATACTCAGTTATGTTTTTAAAAAAACATACCATGCTTTCTAAGTTTTCAAGTTAATTGGCATAAGGTTATTTGTGATATTAGCAGGTTGTTAGAATGGGACTTCCTCTGTCTGGGTCTTAGTGGAAACCTCATGACAAATAGCAGAGCAACCACCAAGTGCCCCAGGTACTTAAAGCAAGTTACCACTCGGGAGATAGCCCGCAAGTTGTTATCCTCTGCTGTTAGGGAAGGAGAAGGCCCTGTGCTCTTCCTGCCCTCCTCCTTCTGGATGGGACAGAAGCAATTTCCTCTGTCCCTACTCTGTTAAGAAGAAGATTTTATGAGAATTATGCAGAGAGGTTCACACGTGTCTCCTGCAATGGATACCATATAGGAAATAATGCTTAATTCTCACAGAGCAAGCTGCACTGACACAGCAATGGAGACGCCTGTCTTCACACCAAAGGCTTTTCCTCCAGGAGAAGGCCAATTATAACTCAGGAAAGCTGGCGGAGGGGCAAGGGAGGGAGAAGGGGGGCAAAGGTGTGAGTGTCCAGAGGATGAAGTTAGCTAAGGGTCCCTTTAAAGGGACTCAATCCAAAAGGGTCAGCTGGGGAAACAACGTGACCTCATGCTGAGGAGGAATTATGAACAGTCAGAAATCAGGGGTGTTTCCGGTCAGGAGGGTCCCCTCCTGGGTGGGGGTTCCCTGAAGAAGTGAAGACAGTGCCCAAGGGAGGCACACCTGCCACACGCGGAGAGGCAAACCATTAATATTAGCCACATAACCATCGGTCCTTTGCTTTACACGCCTTTATGGTCCTTGAAGTTTCGAGACTACAGCTAGAGGCTGGGCGCTTGGCTCACGCCTGTACTCCCCATGCGCTGGGAGGCTGAGGCAGGAGGATCACTCGAGACAAGGAGCTCAAAATCAATCTGTGTAACAAAGTGAGACTGACTCTGTCTCTACACAAGAAAGAGAAGCAGAGAGAGGGAGGGAGAGAAAAAGAAAGTAGCGAGCCTTGGTGGTACAAGCCAGTGGTCCAAGGGTCACCTGAGTGCAGAAGTTCCAGCACTCAGCCCTCCAGCCCAGGTGACACAGGAGACCTTCCTCCAGGGTGGGGAGGGGAATCCTGCAGCTGGTCAGAGTTGGGGAAATGGTGGAGCAGACTGAACCAGACCCTAAATGGTAGATGGAGGGTATTTTTACTTTTTAAAGAGATGGGCTCTCGTTCTGTTGCTCCAGCTGAGGTACAGTGGTGTGATCATACCTCACTGCAACCTCAAATTCCTCAAACCTAGATCAAGAAACCCTCCTGCCTCAGCCTCCTTAGTAGATAGGACTGCAGGCATTTGCACCACATCCAGCTAATTTTTTTCTTTGGAGACTGGATCTCCCATGTTGCCTATGCTGGCCTCAATTGTTCTGTCGCCTAGGCTTCCCAAAATGCTGAGCCACCATGCCAGGCCTAGGGGTAATTTAAAAGTGAGCTTTTATTACTAAATGTGAAGGATATTTTTTGTTTTCTAAGGGACCAGGAAAATCATGGACCTTATAGACATCTCTTCCAATGGAGAAACAATATTTTTCACTATGTCTTTGCAAGGAAAGATGAGGAAAAGTGAAGTCTGTTTCCTCTCATATCCAAAGAGGTCTAATCCCTTAAACTGGTGTGTTGTCTGGTATTGATTTGAAACTCCGCTATAGCTGGATGTCTCACCCTGTCATTCACTTATTCTTCATTTCTTTATTCTGTATTTTGATAAGTATTGTGACTATTTCACAAAGCACATGGTTTGTCTTTGAGGATAGTCTCTATTACAGCTCCATTTCTCTTTCCTTGTTCCATAGGCTAATTATTGCTACTCTTGGAATTTCTTCATATTTTTTCTGTGAACATTTTTCTAACTTATTTATTATAAGCCTATAATGTTATGAATTTCTAATTCTTATCCATCCTTTCCCCCCAAACAAGTCTCTAGTTAGTATTAAAACTTCTGTGTCTCTAGTTATTTAGGTTTTTTTTCTAATATTTTGTCCTTTTTGGTTACCATTTTTGTTATGATTTCTAACCCGATTACATTGCAGTGGTATAATGTTACAATTTGGTCCCATTTGTTTTATTATGCCTTAGTATACAGTTAATTTGCCAAAATATTCCTTCTCTTCTTGAGAAAAAAAAAAGTTTACTAATTGGTGGGTATGGGTTCTATTTTTGCTTATTATACATCACTGTTAGGAATTACATTGTTCAAATCTGTCTTTCCTTTGTATCTGTCAAATGTGAGAGAACTATAGATGAATTCATTTGTCTCTATAGTATTCATTCTGTAAATTGTTTCTTATCTATTGAGGCCACATCTTATTTGTATACCTAACAACTAACTAAATAATTTTAACATCCCTAACACAAAGAAACGATCAGTGTGTGAAGTAATGGACATCTCAATTACCCTGATTTGATCATTATGTACATATAAGTGTCAAAATATTACATAAATCCCCCAAATATTTACAACTATTATACATCATAAAAAGTAATTATTGTAGCTTCCTGAGAATATCAACTTTACTATTAAGATTTTAAAGTATAAAGAACTTGGCTCGGTGCCTGTGACTCAAGTGGCTAAGGCACCAGCCACATACACCTGAGCTGGTGGGTTCGAATCCAGCCCTGCCCACCAAACAACAATGACGGCTGCAACCGAAAAATAGCCGGGCATTGTGCTGGGGACCTGTGGTCCCAGCTACTTGGGAGGTGGAGGCAGGAGAATCACTTGAGCCCAGGAGTTGGAGGTTGCTGTGAGCTGAGATGCCATGGCACTCTACCCAGGGGGACAGCTTGAGGCTCTGTCTCAAAAAAAAAAAAAAAAAATGTTCAAAGTATCAAGAACTTCAATAATAGTGTACTCTGTGCTGCTTAAATAAAATTGGCTACCCAGGGTGGGTACAAAGAACTCTCCTTTCCAGACATTTAAGAGGTCAGGAAGGAGGCCTAAGAAATCAGACTAACGATGCCCTTCTGGAGACCCTGATCCCTGTACGTGCGAGGGTCCAGGGGGACCTCAGAGCACCCACAGGCGACTGCCAGGCCCCCGGCCTCCTGGAGATAAGGTTCAGTACCCCGGAATTCTTTCATTTCTAGTCCCCACAACTCCTGGCTTAGACTGTACCACCTCTCTCAAGACTGTCTGATCTAATCTCATGGGATCTACCTAAGCATGGAACTGCTGGGCTGGGCGGTAACTCTGTGTTTGAGAAACTAAAGATGGTTTTCAAAATAGCCATACAATTTCACATTACCCTCTTGAAGGTTCTAATTTTTTCATTCTCTTTCTTTTTGACTATAGCCATCCTAAGTATGAAATCCTATCTTTTTGTAGAAGTCAAACATCTTCTAATATTTATTTTTAAATGTATAGTAAGTTCATAAAACGTCATTCCTATGAGAGAGACTTTGAATTTGTAGCCTAAATAAAAACATAAATGAATATATATACTCACTGTGTGAGTGTGTGTATATGCATATACAGAGAGAGTAAGTATGGAGATTAACTGTAAATCTTGCCAATTTCCATGATTCTTTTTTATTCAAAAAGTTGTTGGCACATATTTACTTGATCGTCAATTAGTATACCAAATCCTAGGGGAATTTCTCTCAAGCTTCTATTTTAAAAACAAGTACAGCTTTAAGCAAAACCATATGTACCAGCCCTGTTTACCAGCCCTTAACACATAACAGCTCAATACATTATTCTTAAATAAATGAAAAAGTCTATAAAGTAACATAAAGGCCAGACACTATACGGGCCTTATGTGGCTTCCGTGCACAGAACTAATTTCCTGCAGTGTGACTTTTATCAGTTTTCCACTTGGAATGTTCTCTACCTACATTTTAATCTCGAGATGTAGCAATCAGAAATGCTCACAGCTATCAATTTACAAGGAGCATTTATAAAAAGTGTGTTGTATTCCACAGTAATTCATATTGGCTGGATTACTCTTGGAAATCATTACTATGAATATTATGAAAACCAGAAACTTTGGGATGGAGAACACAGACCAGAGGGATTGTGCAGGCAAATATGGGCTAAAATAAGGAAAAATAAATACAAACAAAACAAACACCAGGACCTTAAAAATAAAGGTCATCAAAACAAAATAAGAGAAAATAAATATAAACAAAGCACCAGGATCTTAAAACACAGGTCATCAAAACTCAGAAACCAATCTGCATAAATAAATGCATACTGGGCAGACAATGGAATCTTAATATAAAGATTTTACAAATCACTGCCAAAAAGATATTCATCTCATAAAATTAAGACTAAGGGAGGTGGCAAGGATTTCATCAATACATGTAATATATATAATGGGTAAAAATGTTTCTCAACAAACTCATTTCAAATTAATACAATGCAAATTAAAGCAGAAACTAAATGAAATTTTTTGCTAACACCTGAAAAATATTAATCAGACCCACTTATAAGAGTGTAAAGATGTAGAAATTTTTCTGTACTGTACTGAAAGATGAAGTAGACATTAGCACAAAGTCACATGAACTTATTTTAAATATATTATTAAAGGATATGCGAATAATTAAATTAAATATCATTAAGTTGAATATGTGACATACAGGATATGTTGAGTAAATTTTGATACATAAAATTAATAGTAGTTAACTTATATTGACAAACTTTAGCAAGGCAACATTGTATCATAGATTTTAAGAGAAAACAATGTAATGTTCTAAATCTACTTTGTTCAATTATATACACATTATCAATTGATCAATTAATCTGTGTAAGCTAAAACATGTTGCAATAAGACCAGCTCCAAAATCTTCATTTTTTAGTATAATTTGAATTTATTTCTTGCGCATGCAAAGTTCACTACTGGCCTAGACAATTAACTCCCCAGGGCATCTGAGCTCTAGGCCTCAATTCAGCGCTCCAGGTTGGAAACTTCCACACTGGGTTTCTTTCTAAGAGGACGAGGAACTGAAAGATTACACACATTTCACAGCTTCCACTCTACAGTTGCATGTCATTGGCTAACAAGGACCGAAAAGGGCAGCTTTTCATGTAGAAAGAGAATTAGATATTTCTGCCACTAGGAATGTCTACTATACACAACATAACTCCAGTCTGATAAATTATACAGATTACCTGTCTATCTAAACACACACACACACACACATAAATGTTAGGAAATATGTGTAATTCTTATTAACATTGGTATATATAGGTCTTATAATCAGTACAGTAAAATTATTTCCTTTAGAAGCTATTCCTGGCTACTAAGAGGATAAAGCTTAATTATACTATGCCAATGTACTCAAGAACTTGTCAGCCCAACTCAATGAGATCATGAGAATGCTCTCAGAACCTGCCTGGTGGCTTGCTGGGTTCAGATTCGCTTTGGCAGGTGGCACTAAATGCGTCATGTGTTGGCATCTCTTTTGGCTAAACTGCTTTGTTAGAGAAACTATGTGGATGCCGCTTCCCCCCTGTAAATTCAAGGTAGCATGCCAACCAATGCTCAAAGCTGGGTATGCAAAGCATCTAAGCTCCACTCAGCCGTCTAGCCTGCCTACTTACTGAGCTGGAACAAAGAGTGTGTACAGAATTGCAGTTTTCAAAGCTCTTTTACTGCATTTCTTGATTTTATCCTCATTACAACTTCGAGAGGCAGATCTTACAGTCTTTTACCACTGGCATATGAAATTGAACTGGTTTTAGAAAGTGCAATTGGTTTCTAGGCTGGTTAATTTGTCCAATGTCATAATTATTTGCAGTGTCAAAATTCAAATTTGTTTTTACAAATTGTACACCCTCCCCATCATCTATTTTATCCTCTCCACAAATTCTTCAAGGGTAGTATAGAAATGCATTCACTTTACTCCTATAAATGAATTTGTCATAATTAAATTACTTACAAATGAGCCTTTACAAGGGTGAACAAAGATTGGATTGCTGCTGATAAAGCCTGGACTGTGGGATTCCCAACTTCTCAGGCTGCCATCGTTACACTACCTAACTCTGCCCGAAGGCTTGCACTGACAGTCCCCTGAGACGCCACCCAGCCACTCAGTTATTGCTGTTCTTTGGGAACAGAATTTTAGAATCTCACCCTTTCCAAAGAGCTTCCTAAAACCTATGCTGCTGGCAGAGTTTCAGGCCTCAGCACCCAAGCAAAGCCAACACCCTACTCACTTGACACGTTCTAAAAACATTCTACTAATAAACATTCAAAGCAGTCAGCTCGGACTTCACACTTGGCCGGGTGGGGATTGAATAAAATTTCTCTCAGGAAAAAGTAAGCAAACATTTCCCTCGCTCCCCTCCCAGCAGGTTAATCTGAAATGATCCCTTAAAAAGCAGAAGTTGCTTAAAATAAAATCTCATTTATTTTCAAGTAAATGAAAGACATTTCTGTTTATTTGTGCATTTACTTCTGTCCCAGAAAGAACACGAGTGCCTTGCAATGATATATAAATGAAATAAAAGAGCATAGATTAATTTTAGAAGTAAAACAATACAGTTGTAAAATTGGTCAGAGAGTAAGGGAAACTTTGCTGTGCACGCACCACAAATTTCATCTAAACTTTTAATTGGAGGAAGGCTCATCAAAATGTTTTCTCCCCTGAACTAGCCTCCTACAGTTTCATGCCAAATTACCAAAAGAAATTACTTATTTGCCGACACACACAAAAGCTTTTTTTGTAGGGAAATGAATGAAAATATCAATGTTGAGTGTTAAGATTGTAAGGCCCAGTTGCTATGGTTATAAAGGGTGAAGGATCAGCTGGAGTTCTCGACTGTACAGAAAACTTATTCAAACACCAGAGGGAATCAAAAATATATGAAAAATTTCAAATTTTGAAGTAATGAGTTAATCAAATGTGCTGATGACAGCCACTGCTGTGAGAGGGGGAAGTCCCCAGCAGCTGCGTGTCCCAGGGGGACAGCTTCGGTTGCAGTCTGACCCTGCACAGGACTGCACGGGCAGTGACGGCACTGGGCTCTTCACAGCTGACAGGGGCGACCCTTCTAAAGGCATTTTCTCACTATGTGTTTTTTCATAAGTGACTGAATGTACAAGGTCCAGGAGCTTCACACGTGCTCCTCCCTGTGGGGTTCTGCTTGTTTGAAATGTGGAAGGTGGAAGAGAAGGAGATGCCATTAACAGCCACTGGAGGCAACTACAGACACATGAATGGGCAGAAGGCAAGGTTTTGAGAATCATCAAAAAGGCTGGTGGCTGGGAGATGACTGGGATTCACCATTGCTTCCCGTGAGCACCTGTGTACCACCCAACTAAGAGCCTGTGCAGGAAGCTGGCCACCAGCTAGGGAAGGTGCTGTTCTCTGCACTGAGTCCTGTCTGGGATACCTGGAATGTCTGCTGTATTCCTGCCGACTTCTGATACTCGAGCACATGTGCTTATCAAAAGAGCTTCCTAGCGGCTCCTGAGGTCATAGAGAGCCAGATCCCTTACGTCTCCGTATCCATAGAATGAAAGAGAACTGGGCACTTGTCAGACCTGCATCTGTTCTTAGTATGAAAGAGCTGTTGCTTACAACCTTCACATAACATTTCAGGTGCTTTTTTTTTTTTTTGCAGTTTTTGGCCGGGGCTGGGTTTGAACCCACCACCATCAGCATATGGGGCTGGTGCCCTACTCCTCTGAGCCACAGGCGCCACCCAGTTTCATGTGCTATTTATGTAAACACCCTTTAACAGATGGGTCAGGGTGGCAGGGCGTAGGTAGGTTTATTTAAACATCCTCTAATAGATGGTCGGGTCGCAGGGTACTGGGCAGGAGACACAGAATTCCAATGTTTACATGGCATCTGAATCCCTGCTGACCCAGCGTGTCTGAAGACTACACTTTAAAATATCTAATGGAAGCTGATAAATAACATCAAATCACACCAAAAATAGGGCCTCGTCTAGAAATTAATCTCTGTGATATTTATCGACCAGAATTCAACTTCATCTGCAGGAATTCAGAGCACCGCTCTTTAATACTTATAAAGACAAATGGGTCAGAGTCACATCTTGAGTATAATCATGTAAAATTACTCATTCATTCAAAAACTGTCTTTATTCACTAAGAGGTGGTTTCCCTTGCTCAGTTTTGATGAAAATCTGTTTGGTACAAAGTTAGAGAAGGTATTAATATATAATGCATCCACTTTGAGGAGCCAGTTAGACTCAAGTCTACAGACTTTAAAGACAGTCAATCTACGTTGACCTCCTCAGTAAAGGTTCTCACCTTTTCTGGAAGGTCACAAATGTTCTCCCGAGGAAGTTGTTTCATATCCTTTCTAGCACAAGGACATGCAGACAATCAGGGTATGTTGACAAAATTCCTTTAAACAAAAGTTCTAATTAGCTTTCTTATGTGGACTTTCTTTGAAACATGTGAATGCCCTTAAGAAAGGTGGTTTATATAACAGTATTTTTTAAATCAAAACCTGCTTTGTTATTTAAATTCTAGAAGTAGACACCCTTATGGACTGCCTCTATAAATCACATCAAAAAAGAAGGCACCAGTCTTGAAATCAGAATATTCATCTTTAATATTTATGACCCACGTTGATCCCCATCTACAGAAATTTAATATGGAGAGTTGCTATTTAAAACTTCTGAAGACAAATGGACCATGGTCGCATTTTTGAAAATAATAATGTAAAGTTATTCATTCATCCAAAAATAGTTGTATTCCTCGTATGTGTCAGACATTGTGGTTAGGGGGCAGGGTGCAGTAACTACAGAAGAAATTACCCACTCTCATATCCACTTGGTGGAGCTAGAAAATGAACAAAATATATAAACAAAGAAAGTAGAATGTTAAAGGGTGGTGGGGTGAAAACGTGGAGGGGAGCGGAACAGGAAGTGGCTGGCTGGGGGCCTACATTGTAAGCAGGATTGTTAGAGTGAGATTTGAACGAGAAACCAAATAATAGAGAGCCTGCCGCTCAGAGGAAAAGGCTGGTGTGCAGGGCTGGCGGAGTGAATGGACAGGCTTGTCGGACAGTCTGCAGGGTCAGGGCAGGAGGTGGAGCATGTGAAGGGAGAGTAGGAAACATTGAGATCAGGATGTGACCAGAAGCCAGATCATGAGGGTCTTGCAGATGACAACGTTAAGAAGATGGGAATTTATCCTGAGTGACTCAAGGAGGCAGTGGAGGACTCAGGGAAGGCGAGTGGTGGGGTCTCATTTTAAGGACTCATTCTGACTGTGAGGCAGGGAAGTGAGAAGCTATTCTCCCCAGGTGGACCAAGTTACACTTGTTTCACGGAAATCCTTCTCTCACTCACTTTTTCTCCTGTCATTTGTGTGCCTGAAATCTCCTAAAGCATTATTTATATTTAAAGAAGAGTTCTATCAACTAGCTTTCTATTTTACATTGTGTTCTTTCTTCAATTATCTTGTGATTTTAGGTGATAAGCCAGGATACATAGTCATACATCCATGTCCAATATACCCCCCAATACGTAAACCAAGTGTACAGAGAAAGAAAAGACAAATTAAAAAATACCCAAATGTCCCTATGATTATGTTCTTCTTTCCAATTTTCAGTATATTTTATCAGTTTGAAGAAACAAAAAGAAAATTATTAGCGTTCACAAGAAGTTACCCTCTGCATGCACTAAAGGCAGACACCAATGTTTAGGCGGGAAACTGTTTATGAGGGATCGATACCTGGGGAAGGGGGGAGGGCAGCAGGGTTGGGCAGAGGGATGATGAGTCAAACCACAATGTGGCTTTCACCACCTCAGTCAACTTGGTCAGAAGTACGGAAACAAAAACTGTCTGTAAGAATTGTCCTCATCTAGACCCAAATGGGCAGCCTTTAATCCCCAGCTCTATCAGCAGCCGACTGAAGGCACATCCCCAAATGAGACAGTTCTCTGTAGCAGAGACAGACCCCAGGGAGTGGCTAGTGGTGGAGCCAGCTGCTGGCTGAACTCCCCCCACTGAGCAAGTCTTTCCTTGAAGAAAGATCTGGGTGTCACGCCTCTATGTTTGATGATTTTGGCATTGTGTCCCTAATCCCTTGCTCATCCTCCATTCTGTGGGAAAAATAATGAAAACTGAGTAAGCAGTTTCCCTCCCAAAGCACAAACTATTTACTCAGGCATCTCCAGGAGGCGGGGCGGAGGGGAGTGGAGATAATTTCACATGTTGTGATGCTTCACAGAGGAAGGAAACCTCGAAGGATCAAGGAATTATGTTTTCATGAGAACCATTCTGAGGCCAGAAATCACGAGTTGTGAATTTACGAGCTTCGCAGAACTGGACAGATGAGAGACAGACAGATGGATGATGTCCACATGGAAGACAGACAGGGTGGACAGATGCCGACTTCTGCTAAGAACTCAATTTTCTTTACTGCCCAATCCTAAGACAGTTCTTTCTACATAATCAAAGATTCTCTCATGACGTTTTTCTTTACTTATTTAAGGATCTGCAGTGTGGAAGACTCTCACGTTTTCTTTTTTGAGGCTCAATAAAACCACCAGTTTACCATAATTAATATCTTTCTTGGAGCCTTCAGATAATTTAAAAATAAAAGATTTGTTTGATATTACCTTCCTCTAAACACATGTACGTTCAATTATTCTATACTTCACTAAAATTAAAAAAATGTTAGCCATTAAAGTGGGAGTCATCAGCAAAATTCTTTTTTATACTGTTTAACTTTTACATCGATCTGCTGCAATGCTGTGTAGCAATAAAAAATATAATTGCATCTCCAGCTGGTAAATATTGGGAACAAAATTTGTATGTAGAGATTGAAAAAAAAGGTATTTAGTGGCATAAGCGAGACTGCCCACTAGTTAATATCTGAGGCTTTTGATAAGTTAATTGGGAAATTTCTGTGATTTGGTAGTAAGGTCATACATTTTCCAGGTTCCTCATCTTAAATAATTTGAGAATAATGATATATAAACCACTAGCCCCAGCATTTTTTCTTTGGCATCATTTCAGGTAACATTTCTCGCAATGGTTGGGGACAGCACAGGCATAAGCCTTGAAGTCCCTGAGATACACACGCTTCAACTGAAGCTTCCAACTCTAGTTTCCAGGGAAATACCAGAATTTGCAAATAATTTATTTCATAAAGAGTTTCATGCAATCTATGCTGGAAAAAAATCATGCCCTTGGGACTTTGGGTCAGTAGGATCTTTCATGATTTTATTATGAAAATTTGAAACATATCCAAAGTAGAGAAAATGCACAAGGAATTACCCTGTGCCTGTCACCCAGTGTCAGCAGTTAACACCTGCAGCCCTTTGTTCTCCAGACAGCTCTGCATTGGCCACTCACAGGGGTGATGAGCTGTGCTGGCCACAGGCCAAGGTCCGTGGGCCAAGGTCCTCAGTCCTTTGCTACGTGGGGCTTTTTACTGAGCTGATTGCATCATTCACGGTGCACTCTCAGGCTTTCTCCATAGCCGATGGTGCAAGCCGGTGTGGAAGCTGCACCGCTTCTGACACATCCTCAAAAGTCACACGTCCTCCCTTCTGTTGCAGCTGTTGTGATTTGGCATCATGGGGGACTAGGAAAGAGTGTGGTTACTGAGCCCGGAGGAAGCATTAGCAGCTAGTTAACACGGTATGTGTGTATGTAAACTAATGACTCTGTTAGAAATATAATCACACATAAAGCTAATGAGATTGTAATATTACCCGGTGTATGTGTATGTAGAGGTCACATTCTCCCAATTGTTCCTTTGTTCTTTCAGAGTTTATTCAGATCAGAAATTAAGCTCATGCATTACAATTGGTTGAAACCTTCGTCTCTTTGAACTTTCCTTCTAAGTTATTTGTTGAAGGAAGTAGGCCACTTTTTCCCCCTACAATTTCCCACATTCTAGATTGTATTCATTTCAGCCCATGAAATCCTGAAATTGTTTAATATGGCCTTCTACCCCTGTCTTTCCTCTAACCTGGTAGTTGGGACTAGATTCTTATTCAGATCCAGGATCAAATCTTCGCAAAACTACATCATACTTGTGCATTTTTTTCAAGAGATTTAGAATATCTCGTCTCTGTCTTTGATATATTAATAACTGCAAATAATTTGTCAGTGATTAGTTGGATTGTTTCATAGAATTACAAAATGCCCCTGCTGAAATTCACTGCACAGAACAGCCACAACTGTGGTGGGTAATTTGAATTTAGCCTTCTGCTATACTTCAGAGGAAAGGAAAAAGGGCGGTACAAAAAGGGATTACAGTTTAAGATGAGGCCTCCAAAGAGGACTTATACCAAGTTGAGTTTTTCCCTCCAAACCTCTTGGGCTTCTTAGTTAACTGAGAGAAAGATTACTATGGACAGATCGTCTAAAGAAAACATTGGTGGCTTCCTTGGAAATCAGGAAAGTCAATACTGAAAAAGTTGTGAGGAAAAGCCCAGATACGGGCTCTACGGGGATCTCCCCAGTTCATTTCCTTTTGTGTCGAAGACACATGGATACTCTCACCTGATTCTAATCAAGGCCTCCTAAGGCTCAACAACAGGTGAACCTCCCCAGAATTCCTAGTGCTACAGATAAGATATTTGCCAAGCAGGATAAGCGTGAAAGTCACAACAGCCCTGGGTCGCTATACAGTCCTTAGCAGAAATCAGTAAGAGATTGTAACTTGCTGTTCTGCTCTAGCAAGGCACCTTGTTGTGACAGGAGCATCCTACACATGGGTTAAAGTGACACCTATGAAACAAGGATCTTAACAGGACAAACACGCCCTGTCACAGGAATGGGCGTGGGTTTTAATGTCATCACGCACTTCTTACAACAATGCTGATATCTGAGTGCAGTGCCGTACTCCTCAGCACTTCTGCTCAATTGACAAGCTTCACAATCAGTTAAATTATAAGAAAGTAGCACTTTCTATGAAAAAAATCAGCTTTTCATTAGGCTACAAAATCATGTGGGCCGCAGCAATATTTGGTAAAGAACAAGGAAGTTGGATGAGAGGCTGGAATTTTACAGGCATGTGGCATGATGGACCTTGACTATTCCTAAGACCTTTAGAAACTGTATCCACTGTCTCCTGTTACAGCCCTGTAAGGAGACACAGCATGTATAGGCTCCTAATTTTAGAGATTAAGAACTGAAGTTGCAGAGAGGGTCAGAGGGCTGCCCAGGGTGTCTCAGAAGGTGAATGAGGGATTAGCGTCTGAAGGACTATCTTCCTTCCAGGCCAGCAGGTGCTACCGGCTCTGAGGCGTCCTCTTCCTAGGTAATAGAATACATGTACAAGCTTCCATGATACAAGTACTCAGAATGTATAAGGACATTTGTGCCTTCCTTTAATCCCTTAGGTAGAGTGCTGTGGCACCATCATAGCTCACAGCAATTTCCAGTTCTTGGCTCAAGAGATCCTCTTGCTTCAGCTGCCCAAGTAGCTGGGGCTACAGATGCCGGCCACCAAGCCTGATAGGTTTTTTTTATTGTTATTAAATCATAGCTATGTACATTCATACAGTCATAGGGTACAGTGTGCTGGTTTTATATACAATTTGAAATGTTTTCATCAAACTGGTTAACATAGCCTTCATGTCATTTTCTTAGTTATTGTGTTAAGACATTGATATTCTATATTTAGAAAGATTCACATGTACCCTTATAAGATGAACCATAGGCATGATCCCACCAATCACCCTCCCTCCACCCATCCTACCCCTCCCCTCTCCCCCTCTCCCCTTCTCCCCTTTCCCCATATTCTTGGAAGGATGGAGACTTTACCTCCTTCATGTTTACATGAATGGAGCTGGAAAATATTCTTCTTAGCAAAGTATCTCAAGAATGGAAGAAAAAGTATTCAATGTACTCAGCCCTATTATCTATTGTTTTTAAAATAGAGATGGGATCTCACTCTTGCTCCGGCTGGTCTTGAACTCCTGAGCTCAAGCAATCCACCTGCCTTAGCCTCCCCGAGTGTTAAGACTACAGACATGAGCCACCGTGCCCACTCAAAAATGTACAAGAACTTTTAAGAAAGTAGTTCTCTAATACAAGAAAACTTTTCAAAAAGAATGATGCTCCGGATAGGTATAATGGAAGTCGCAGAGAATTTTAACAAGAACATTTCTCTTTAAATTTATAATCTTCCACTTATGAGTTATTTGTCCTTGGGAAAAACAACTTCTCCTGACTCAGTTTTCTCTCTTCTAAAATTAAAACAGTAACAGAAGCTACTCTCAGAAGATTGTGAGAAAATAAAGCATAATTTATCTAAAGGTCAAGAAATAACTCCTTGGATGTCTTTTTCATGTGGCAAACGCTTCCAGTACTACGGTGCAGAGACCTGGTCTTCCTCCACCGAGGTAGCTCTACTGAAGTATCTAAGGTGGTTAATTTTATATTTAGGCAACCGAGTGTCCTGTGAAAAGGCAGAAATCTTTGTCTTGTGCTCCCCATCTCAGGCACATATTTCATCAGTAAATCAGCCTTTAGCTCTAAGCTACAGAGTAAGACAATTGTCCCTGAAGGATACAGTTCAGGGAAGCTGAAAAGGTAATTCAAAGTTTGTTTCAAGCTTTATTTCCTGAGAGAAAGAAACATTGTAAATAGCAGGCAGCTCCCAAAGGCATATCTTAGGAAAATGTGCGAGTGTGTGTAAACACTGTACATAACTAATCAAGCTACTCACCTTCCCCTCAGTGCTATGATAGATGTGCAGAATCTTCATCCTAGTAGATTATTGGTGACTGGAAGAACGTAAAACACAGACTCCTTCTTTTTACAGGAGAGAAACGAAAACCAAGATCATAAAAGTACACCAGAGTTTGTCCTCAACGTTCCTAAGTGCTTTTCACAGAGTGATTTTCAATCAAATATGACTTATCATGCCTCCCTCTATAAATATATACTTATGACATTGTATAGCATTTTGCTTTGCTTTGTAAAGCAAAATCTATAGGGTCACAGATTTGTTTATGAACGGATAACTTAGCTAATGTACCTCATAAATTTCATAACTAAAAATTGGCAAATGACTTTAAAATACTTTTTCTATAGTTACTGTATTAGTTACCAATTGCTGTATAATAAATTATCCTGAATCTTAGTGGTTGAATGCCACCGACATTCATTAGCTCAGAGTTCCTGTGGCTTAGGGACTGGGGGCGGGGGGGGAGGGCACAGTGATTTTCAACTTGTATGCCATGAAAATTTTTAAAGATCATTAATTAAATTATTTTAAATTATTTTAAAATGAAAGTTCAAAGTACTGTAAGTATATTTTTTCTTTTTACTCTTTTTTGATCAATGTAATTTAAGTGCACCGAGGTAGTTTACCTATAGGTTCAAGTGTACCATGGAGAAAAAGAGGTTAAAAAACACGGCTTTAGCAGATGGGGTTTTGAGAAGTTGCAGTAGGGATGCCAGCAGAGGCTTGGGTCTCTGGAGATTTCAGGAAGGCTGTAGAAACTGCTCCCAGGAGGAGTCACCCGCAGGGCTGTGTGCCCGAGGCCTCTGTTCTTCCTCACTCTTGAGCCTCTGCGTAGGCTTAAGTGTCCTCATAACATATCACTGGCTTCCCCCAGAGCAAATGATCCAGGAGAGAGTAGCAGAAGGCACACTGCCTCTTACGACCTCATCTCCACAGTCTCCGATGGTAACTCCCTAGTTTTGTATCTATCATTCCCTGTGAGTAATTCAGTCCAAAATTCAGGATGTGATTAGGTTCCATCTTTTGAAAGGAAAAATATCAAAGAATTTGTGCAAATATTTTTAAACTACCAGAGTTATTTATTTTAGAATGATTTTTAGTATAAGCCTATGCAAGTAACACCCAATTCTCCATGAATTACTGTTCAAGAGTGGGGCTGTCCAGTGTAGTGGCTCAGAGCACAGATTGTGGGGCCAGGCTGCCCAGGTCAAAAGCTTGGCTTGAATACATAGTAGCTGTGAGATCTTGGTTGGGTAAATGGCTTTACTACTTTTGTCTCAGAATTTTCTGTTCAAACAGGTGCTAATAATAGTGCTTACCTCAAGGCCTCTTGTGAGGACTACATGAATTGATGTAGAAACCAAAAAGGGTACCTAGATTATTGCTTGTCACATTGTAACCCTCGATAAGCTTTGGTGGTTACTATGCATTGGTGTCAACCATAATAGCGTAGCTCTATAGAAATGCCTTCAGTTCTAAAGTCAGAAGTAGACGTTTAGGCAGTAAACATACCTTATATAAAACATCATTGCTGGTTCCCCAGTATAAAATAAAAGTCAATTTGAGAATATTTAATTACTTCGTATTTTCCCCAAGTATTTGTTTCCTCATCACCAGGTTGGGAGTGATTCTCTCTGGAGTATTTTGATTCCTATGAATAGTTTTAGTTTTTAGCCTTCTAAGAAAAGATTTAATTTATCACACTTTTATTAATTTCAAATAGTTGAAACAAGTGAAAACAGTGGTATCCAAAATTAGTGTAGTTAATTTGATTCTCTCTCTCCAAAAGCTTGTATCTCAGCTGCACCGGAGCATACTTGATTTGTATTCTTTTGACAAGCTTATCCCCTCCTATGCTGTTTCTTTACAGCTTGATTGCAGAGTGTCAGACTGCTGGGCTCTAATAATGAACCTCTTTTTAAAGACTCAGTTGCTCCCCGGCAGCTGAACACTTACATCCATTCACCAGCGGTTACCGTCAGGAGGCTGCTGCCACCTCATGTGAGGAGTTCCCAAGCCCTTTTTACTTTAGCCGCTTAATAAGCACTTTGAGTTGTGAAAACTATTTTCTCTGTGAGGCGAAGACCATAAATCCCTCCAAGTCAGCCCTTTCTCTAGTAGAGAGAGGACAAAAAACCATCTCCTGTCCCTACCCCATGATTCTTTCCCCCGGCAGATCAAAAACTCCTCCCAGCTTTTCTAAACCAGCTATTACCAGGCCTGCAGCTCCCTGTTCCTCCTGCCTCCTGCTCAGAAACAAATGTGATTCCCTCCAGAGCAAGTTGTGAGGGCGGATCTGTCCCGCCCCGGAGTGTCAGGCTGGGGAGACCCCTCCGCAGCTGCAGAGGAGAACAGAGAGCCATGTGCACGTAAACCATTTATCTGCACACTTCCATCTTCACAATTTCACTTCCTCCTGAAAGTATCTATTTTCCCCCCATGAGTCAAAGCTTATTAATCACATTTCCTGTCTTAGAGTTTGCAAAGTTTTTGGTATGTTAGGTGTGTGCTGCTGAGTAATTTTAGTTCCCTTCCCCATTTCTGCTTCCCACCTTTGAAATACACACACACACACACAATTTTTCCCAAGGTGGTATCAACTGTATGGAGGATTCCTTAAGTTAATTGCATTCTAAAATTAATATTCAACCAGTATCAATGCTCAAGGGATTCAAAATTGGCCTTCCACTGTATAAATTATTTAATTCTTTTAAGTTTTGCCTGTCTGTAGAATGTGGATTACATATCTACTTCACAAGGTTACTGCAAAAGTTAAGTGTGATACAGTAACCACTTACCACACTGCCTAGCAGCTGGAAAGCGATCAGTGTACTCCAGCTATTAATGTAGCTATAATCATGGTTGCTATATCACTATTATTTAACAAATTCATTTCATTTATTAAAGTGACCAGAAAATAGTATTTCCTTCTATGGAATGATCAATCTCCTTGTGTCCAAACAACCCCCTAAACAGGGAGTTCCCAATTCATCGATCATATAAAACGTGACACTAGGATGGACATTCTTGTTCTAACAACTTTGCACATGGATGGCTATGTTTCTATTTGCAATATTTCCCAAATTGTCAGTATTCCTAGAAAAAGTAACACAGAAATTGGGACTATTTTCTCCTATTCGATTGTTCCTCTCTGTTTTATTACAGAGAGGCTTACTGGTATATTTTAAAAATGTATTGGCTAAAAAATTATAACTACAAAAGTTAATAATAAAAGAGAAAAATCATCCTAACCCAAATAATTAATAATTAACGTTAATTAAGTATTAAAGTTAGTTAATATAATTAGTGAAAAATTCTATAAAACTTTGATGAAAGTAATAAAAGAAGAATTAAATAAATGGAGAGATATTCCATGTTCATGGATAGGCAGACTCAATATTGTACAGATGTCAGCTCTTTGCATATTGTTTATGGATTCAATATAATACAATTCAAAATCTGAACAATTTATTTTGCGAATATCAACAAATTCATTTTAAAATGTATAGGGAGAGGCAAAAGTTCCAGATCTTATCTGGGCATGGTGCTTATAATTTTGGATAGTTATTAATTATTAACTTTCTTAATAGATATAGATGTATTCAGATTACCTATGTGTGAGATTTGCTAGATTTTCACTCCAGGAATTAGTTTATTTCATTTTTGTTATCCTGTTTATGGTGTATAGCTAACCATGCGTGAGCTCAGGAATTCAAGACCAGCCTGAGAAAGAGCAAGACCCCGTTTCTACTAAAAATAGAAAAACTAGCTGGACAAGGGCCTGTACTGCTAGCTACTCGGGACACTGAGGCAAGAGAATTGCTTGAGCCCAGGAGTGTGAGGTTGTTGTGAGCTATGACCTCGTGGCACTCTACCCAGGATGACAGGGTGAGATTCTGACTATATATATATATATATACATATATATATATATATATATATATATTCCTTTTATGAAATCTATAGCAAGTGTCCTTCTTTCATCTCTGATATTGTTATTGGTGTTCTCACTCTTTTTTCTTACTCTAGCTAGAGGCCTATCAATTTTCTCCATCTTTTCAAAAATCTAACTTTTCCATCCAGCAGCAGGTGTTGTACCATGCTTCTGTAGCCTCCCACTGAGTTCCATCTAAGGACAGATATGAGTCAGAGTAAAAGTCAACCCTCAGGTGTCCGGAAATGTGACTCTACATAGCATACTACAACATAACATTGAAGTTTTAGGTTTTATCTAAAAAATTAAGGATCATTTAATACATTCTTATTCTGTTATGAACGTATTTCTTAAGTTTTGTGATAAAAATGTTTTTCACTCATTAAATACAATAAATATTTCAGGAAAGTATTTCATTTTTATCCTTTGTGACATCTGAATTATAATCATAAATTAATACCTGACCAAAAAGTAGGGGAAAATTATTCTGCCAATTTGCTCTATACTCTATTTCCAGCCACACAACAGTGAAGAAAAGCTTTTCAAGTAGGCAAGGACATGTTTAATGTTTCAACACTTTCTGTCTGAATTTTCACGAATTATGTAATTTCTCTGAGTATCATCACGTTTCTCATCTAAAAACTGCCTTGCTTATGTACTACAAATAATGTTTGTTAGGTGTTTAACAGAGTCCAATATAACAAAAGCTCAATAATCTTGGTAGTAGCAGTCTATACTGAGAGAAGGATGGACAAGAATTAAACTGCTGAAATTTTAAGCCTTCTTATTAGTGTAATAGTCATCACTATCACTGGGCCATGCAGGATTAATCATGGAGCAACTATTATCGCTGAACCTTGAGACTAACAAGAGATAAGATGCATAGATCCTTCCAAAGTGACTTGAAATCAACATGCTCACAACTGAATTCATGATCTTTCTCCTAACACTTGAATTTTCCTCAGGGCTCCGTATCCTTATGAATCATCTATTACACAGACAGAAACTAAGATTGACTCATGAGTCCATCTTTTGTTCACCTCCAAAATCTAATTCATCATTAAGTTCTGCTGATTTTTCTCCAAAGATCTCTCCATCTTTGCTGGGTTGAACAGTGTCTCCCCAACAGTTCAGATCCTCCCAGGACCTTACTTGGAAATAGGTACTTTGCAGATGTAACCAAGTTCAGGTGATAGAGGTTTGGAGTGGGCCATCATCAAATGACTGATATAAGAGGAAATTTGGACATAGGCACACAAAGGGAAAGACACATGAAGACAGGGACAAAGATGAACAGAACAAGTTAAGAAGTTAAGAAGAACAAGGAATTTAGGCACCCATCAGAAGCAAGGAAATATAAGATAGGATTTCCTAGACCCCTCTGAGAGCACATGACACTACTAACACCTTGATTTTACACTTCAAATTTTCCAAACTGTAAAAGAATACACTTCTCTTGTTTTAAGCAACCTGTTTTGCTGTACTTTGTTATGGCAAATCTAGAAAACTATATACTGTCTCTGTCTCATCACCCTTCTCTAGGCTGCTATTATCTGCAGGCAGAATGGGACTGAAGACCCCATTCTTAGTAAAAGAAAACACTCCCCAGAAAAAGGGAATAATTAAAAAGTAAACTGAGTGAGGCAGAACAAAGGAAAGTCAGCTAGTTTACCTTTAAACCAGCCACTGCTAAATTTCTTCTCTGAACAAGTTTCCTGCTTTTCCCAGAGCTCTGTCCTATTGGGGGTACAGCTTACAAACATCCCTGTTGGGTCTGTAAACACTCTGGAGAAAATAGTGGCCACAGAAGATGCTGTGGCAAGGCCTGGCAAGATACATTAACTAGGCCGTTTCCTGCCCAGTAAACAGTTAAAGCAAATACCCATTGTGGAGATTTGTATTTGGATGGGGCAGAGATCAAGGGAAACAGCTCAAGCCCTGAAATATGGGTAGGAGGGCTTATAGCCCTTATCATAGAGGAAGACCCTCTGTGGTGGTGACGAGAGGAAAATTCCTCTCTCCCACTGATTCTTCAGAGGAGATTGACGCCAGTGATGTTTTACACCACAGTGAAATAGCAGAGTTTAACACCCCCCTAGGAATTTGTGTGTGCGACCTCACACAGGAGACTGTCCCCACACAAGGCTCAGGTTCAAGATTTCTCAAGACTGCTCATACCCTTAAAGTTAATGATTCTAGAAATAATAGGGGCTGATAAGGTTGCTCAGAGAAACTGCTGGAGTCTTTGTTCCCTTCCTCCACTTACCCTCTGGGCTAATGAGCAAATAGCCTTCCAAAAAAAGCTGAGTGGAACCGACACTCGGGGTCATTGCCGGAACATGATTTCAACTTCATATTTCTTCAGTCAGTTGCTGCCAGGTTTTAACAGATCCTGCCCCTGGTGCAGGACCCTGGCAGTCATCTCACATGTACGACTGCAAAATCTCTCTGCATTCACCAATTTGAGTCTGAGGCAGAGATTAAGCATCCATGTTTAATTTTGAGCTGCCATCCCAGGGCAGGGAGTGTGAGGATACAGCAAGGTGGGAAAGTGAAAGATGAGAAGCAGAGCAAAGTGAAGCATTATTAGGCTGACCCCTGAATCATGCAGAGCTACGACATAGACACAGCTGGTTGTTCAACCACATGAGATACTGCTAACCTTAATATGCAAAGAAAACATGTCTAGGTATGGTCCACAGGAACAAGGACAGGGAGAGACTTATCTTGTCTTTTTTGTGAGGATGTTTGGCCATCAGCATTATAACCAAGAATGCACCACTGTGCCAGAATATGGTGGAATGCTCAAAAAAGGTTTGTTGAATGAATTCTTTCAAGGGCTTGAGAATTGGTTTTTCAGACAGGACTTGTCCGTAAATGATAAGATGTACACATTTGACTTGATATTTAAGTCTTAAAATAATAACTCAGGGCAAAAGGAGCTACAATGGCTTAAATAAGAACATTTTCAGAGAGGAGGGAAAAAGGCTTCCTCTGATTGAAAATACTAGTGTCGGGAATTAGTATTTATTTTTCTTTCCTTTTGGCCATGAGCCATAAACCTATGATAATACTATGAGTAATGTTATTATAATGTAATATTCCATTCTCTAAATTCTGATCCTACCACTGTGATTTGATTCATTTACTTTGATAGTGTGGGAAAAATTAGGTATTGGTAATAAATATGACATAAACCCATTGTAAATAATAACTTTGTGAACCACTATATCTCATATCTCACATGGTCCTAGTTACATAGAAGTCTTTATGTTAGTCATAGCATCGTAGAAAGACCAGACATAAAGGATCAAATTCAGAAGTTGTCTTACTAAAAGAAGACATATTGTGGATACACTAGTTGGCAACAATATTATAGAATCATACATATGAGTTTTATGATTATTGATGCTTTAAATAGTGATATAAAATAGAACCTCCATAGTTGACCACCTCCTAAAGTTGACCTGCTTTTCACAGACTGGACATGCACCACATGTGTCAATCAATATAGTTCCTTTTGTTGACAAGCTCTGTATGTTGACCAGTTTGTTACAGTCCCTTGGGTGATTAACTTACAGAGGTTCTACTATATTTTAATAAAAATTTCAGAAGATTTATTTTGTTATAATATGATTGAATTGCATCTTGGTATTTTAGGTTGTAATCTACCAAACAATTAAAATGTGGTATCTATTATTTATAAGGGCATATTTAGCCCAGTTGAGTTCATGAAATCTTCTGATCATTTTAATATAAGATTAAATGATCTTATATTTCCTTTGAAAATGACTTTCTTCTAATCTGGTAGTGAACCAGTGAGATGACCAACCCCTTCCTATTTTGCAGGTCTCAAAGATCTCCCTACCAAGAGACTATTTCCATGGGTGTTTCACACACCTGCAGAAATTTAAGATAATTTGGGAACTGGATGTAGGCAAATGCTATCAAAGAGATGTGGAAACTGTTATCAAAATCTCAGTTAAAAAAATAAACTTGTGGGCAGCGCCTGTGGCTCAAAGGAGTAGGGCGCCAGCCCCATATGCCAAAGGTGGTGGGTTCAAACCCAGCCTCAGCCAAAAACTGCAAAATAAGAAATAAAAAATAAATAAATAAATAAACTTGTTAGTGGAGACCAGAAAATAATTAAGAAAAGTCATACTGGAGCCCAGAAGGAATGGTCAGCCATGCATATAGCCCCAGCAACCTGCCAAAAGGCAGGAGAGGACGCAGCTGACCCTCCAACATGGGTTAGGACTGAGATGCAGATTTTCTTCTGTCTCTGTCCCCCACACCCCGAGACAGCAAGACCAACTCCTCCTTTCCCTCCTCCTCCAGGTACTTCACTAAATGAGTAATAAATACGTTTCTTTCTCAAGATTTTCTTAACATTTTCAAGTTTACACTATCATAAGAATATAGTACCTAATACATATACAAAAACATGTGTGAGCAACTGTTTGTATTTTGGGTAGAGCTTCCAGAGAACCAGAAGACTTTAAGTCTAGGGGAAGAATCAAAAGTTATATGCAAATATATTCATAAAGGGAGTCAGTAGCCCTATACTCCAAGATGGTTAAGGGTCAACCACAGGTATAATTGTGAATTCAGTAAAAAGGTTATAGCAATTTTTATAATTGTCCACTGTATGTTTTCTTCCTAATTACTGATAAAATTGATGAATTGGATAGGATCTGGAAAAGAGTCTTAAAAGTCTTCCTTTAAGCTAGCCTCAACTCTTACAGCAGAACTGAGGAGGGTATTTTATCTAGTAATTAATACACCAGATTGTACAACCGTCCCAATAGTATTTCTCTATTTATTTTTGCAAGTAAAATTGAAAGTCCTTGTCATACATTTTGCTGAAATATAGCCTCATTATGTGCTCCATATTTGATGTATATTCTCATTTAGAAGCTAATTTCAAATTACTTACCATGGCCAAACTGAAAATGAATCGCAAATCTCATATGGTTTTACAGGTGGATTACCTTACTGTCTCCCCTAAATGTCAAGAAAATATACTCTTCACTGATGGATTTTAAAATCATCACATGTGATATTAAACAAAAGCTTCATTAATTCACAGCAGTAGCCCAGCCATCCCTCTTGTATACAGGGTCTTAGTATTCTGGGGACTCCACAGATCGCTCATGAACTTGTATATCTATCTGCCTTATTAGAGAACACAGAAATGAGCCAGGACTGGAAAGAAGAGAGGGACTTTACTCCCAGTTCTGCTTGTCCTATCTAGTGATGGCTCCATGCCATTATTAATTCACATTTCATCTGATTCATGTATAAAGTGAAAAGCATTTATCAGATTAGCATATCTCTAAGTGTCCATAAAATCTCAGTTCCATTGTCTAATAGATTTTGCTGAAAGTATGATGTCTATGTTAAAATATCTTTGGACGGTGCCAGTAGATTTCTTTACGACAGGATTATTATAGCCCTAAAATTAAAATTGTCTCTCCAACAAAGAGCTATGAGAGTGTTTTCCAAACTTAGTAAGACACAGAAAACTTCTCCATAATTTCCCTTGTTGGCCAGCATTCTCGAGAACATATGCTGGGAAGTGCAGAAATACGTTGGGAGGTTTAAATGTTATTTCCGCTCCAAACAATTCTAGAATTACCATATTTGGGTCACTGTGATTTCAATTCCAAGAAAGAGGTGACAGCATCCTTTATGATTCACCTGTGCGAGTTTCAGCTCACTTGGCTTATCAGTGTGATGGAGGGATTTGTTTGTTTCTCTCTGTGGATTTTACATTTCTTGATTTTTGTACATGTCAAAACATTTGCAATGATCCACATATATTTTGCACCTTCTCAAGCAAGGCACAAAATCCAGAGTTTTCATCAGAAAGGCAAAATCCAGAGAAATCGAATGAAAAAAATGTCAAGAGAGTTGGACAAAGCTAAAACTGAAATTTTTCAGGTCCTTAAATGTGAATGGATTCTGAGTGTATTAATGGCAAAAGGATGTACCATCAAGTAAAATCAAACTCAATGAACGTCCTCAAAAAGTTTCCATGATGTGTTGTTATAGATTCTGTTGTCGTAGGGGTAACAACATCTTTCAGATAGGAAAGAGAGATAAAATTTAAAGTAACCTGATAGAGAATGGATTTAAAATATAAAGATGTAAGAAAGAAAATATACAGTTAGAAAGGGAGAAAGCTTTCAACCATATATTAAGTCAAAAGACACCAAATTTTCGTTAGAAGGCCTATGTTAAAAATGTCTGCTGTACATGGTGATGACTAAGTGCCAGGGAAGGCCTGGTAGAAGGCTCCAGAGAGCCGCCTCGTAATGCATGCTTATATAAAAGCTTCATCTTGTACATGAGTATGCAATTTTTATTTGTAAAATACAAATAAAGAATTCTCTTAAAACAACAAGGGAAGAACCCTGATAAAATATTTTAATTAAATAGCCTGACAGATGTCATTGCCCTGATTGCACGGAGTATTAATATGACAGAGACCTCGATTTTTTCTTGTTTTCCTGTAGGTTTTCAGCTTCCTCTTAAGTTTCCGTGGAATACACAAGCATTAAAAGGAGACAGAAAATGCTAGAAGGCATCTAAGGCCAACCTGGTTTCATGGAAGGCACGATGTATTTGTTAAACTGTAATGTGTGTCTGCTCCCAGAGTGTGAGTCTAAGAAAGCTTTACTGCTGGTCGACTCTGCACACCTGTGGCCTCGGGAGGGGATGAACCTAGCTGCTCCTCACTGTATATCACTCCTAGTAAACCTCCAGTTGCTTAAAGGTAGTGTTTACACGACTTTGTATTTCTCAGTATTCCTATTTCTGTCCTTTTCCAGAGTAAGTGGCTCAATAAATATTTGTTGATGAAACCATGAAGGAAATGGTGCTAGTTCCTAGAGGAACAAAGACAAACGGTTTGCAGTTCCCTCCCTCGGGGCCTTCACATTCTTGTTGTAAACAACATGACTTTATACTATGGGAAGGGCTGGGAAGAGAGATGTAGAGCGTGGCAGCACAGACGCACAGAACCCAACCCAGCAGAGCAGGGACCTTGACGGATTCCTCAAGGGCAAATATTCCCAAGAGAGCAGCAGAGTGTGAACTGAGAAGAGATGAGAGGGCTTGACAGGGAAAAACTCAGGACAGAGGTCCAAGTTCTCAGTGCCCACCTGCTCAGCTCCACCTTCTGGGTACCAGCATCTCAGTGCCCACCTGCTCAGCTCCACCTTCTGGGTACCAGCATCTCAGCGCCCACCTGCTCAGCTCCACCTTCTGGGTACCAGCATCTCAGCGCCCACCTGCTCAGCTCCACCTTCTGGGTACCGGCATCTCACTGCCCACCTGCTCAGCACCAGCTTCTGGGTACCAGCATCTCATGGCCCATCTGGCTCAGCTCCACCTTCTGGGTACCGGCATCTCATCGCCCACCTGCTCAGCTCCACCTTCTGGGTACCGGCATCTCACCACCCACCTGCTCAGCTCCACCTTCTGGGTACCAGCATCTCACTGCCCACCTGCTCAGCTCTAGATTCTGGGTACCAGCATCTCATGGCCCATCTGGCTCAGCTCTAACTTCCAAGCACCAGCATCCTCTTTCTGTGTTCTCTTCTCACGCTGTTTTTAGTTCATCAGATGCTCTGTCTTCTGTCTTGGCGAGCGGAGAGCACACACTGTCTCCCTGACTGGATTCCTTTTTCCCACTCTGTATTTCAAACTCACACTCGACCTTGACATCTCAACTCAAGTATCACCTCCTTGGGGAGGGGGCGTTCCAGGCCCACAGAAGAGAGCACATTCCCTCTCACAAGATCCTCTATGCCCCCGCCCTCATTTCCCTCATTCCCTTTTCCATTATGTACGTGCATTTATTTGTGTGATTTTAAAGTTGATGTCTATCACCTATGCCAGACGCTGTGTTCCACGAAACCACAGACTCTATTTTATTTCACTGATTGATGAATATTGAATGATGAAGGTAGGGCAAGATTAAAGAAATCAGCAAGAGTCTGGAGAGGGCAAACGTTTCATTCAATGCTAAGATTTTATTCTTCATCTTTTATTTCAACGTTATTCAGAAATCCCTAGGGAGGAAATTCAGTTTTAGGTAGGGATATCTATTTTATAATCATCACACTGACTACGTGTTAAAAATTAATCAGAACACAATAAGACTGTAAGTGAAGACTTCCATCAGAGGTTAGCACGTTAACTCAAACAAGAAATTATGGCCACCTGCACTAGGAATTGGCTGCTGAGAGAGAAGGAAGTGTGAGATTTGAAAGGCATAAGGAGTAACACAAATAAAAGAGACTTAGTAAATGGCTGAGGTGAGAAGGAAGGGGAAGGAGAAGGATGCCTCCAAGCTGATTCTTAGGTTTCTGGTTTGGGTGAATGTGCAGGTGGTGGTGCCGGCTGCCGAGATGGCGGAATCGCAGGGCAAACAACAAATAGTATTTGAAATGTTTAATCATCAGATACTTCCACAAGACACTTCCATGGATATATGGCTTGAACTTGAGATTCTGAGAGCAAAAAGGACAACTAGACAATGAGCTTTCTTACAAATGGTGCTAAAAGGCTGGGTATGGCAGCTCATGCCTGTAATCCTATCACTTGAGAGGCTGAGACAGGTGGATTGCCTGAGCTCACAGGTTTGAGACCAGCCTGAGCAAGAGCAAGATTCAGTCTCTAAAAATAGATGGGGGGGAGTGTGGTGGGTGCCTGTAGTTCCAGCTGCTTGCAAGGCTGAGGCAAGAGAATCATTTGAGCCCAAGAGTTTGAGGTTGCTGTGAGCTGTGATGCCACAGCACTCTACTGAGGGTAACAGAGAGAGACTCTGTTTCAAAATTTAAAAATGGTGCTAAAATACATATAACTTAGATTTTTCCATCTTAATCATCTTAGTGTACGTTTCAGTCATTTTAAGTTCATTTTCATTACTGTGAAGCCATCATTACCATCCATCCCCAAAGCTTTTCATTTTGCCAAACAGTAATTCTGTAGCTCCCAGTAATTCTCTCTCCCCTTTCCTCCAACTTCGTTCCGCCTCCCATATTTGCTTATAGTTGCTGATTAATATACTCTTCGGACACGATGCAGCATCTTATTTCAAATTCCTTCTCAGTATTCTAGTAGGAAAGAGCCTTTCTGGTTCCAAATTTAGGAGACTGAGTTTAATGACCATGAGCCACTGAAAAGGGGTGCAGGATTCAGGAGTGTGCTGGGGGGGGGGGCTAGAACCACACGATGTGCACCGAGCATGACAGGGAGGTTGCTGTGAGATTTGTTTTGTTATTACCCTCAAGGAGCTGACATTTAGACTAGGACTGTCATAAAAGGAGAAAGCACAGGCCTGAGAAAAGGTGGGCGAGTTGTGGGGGGGGGGATCTAAATACAGGGTGGAGCAAACATGGAGCCGTGTACCTGCAGAACTGCAGCACACGGAGGCTTAGCCAGGAGAGATGACCCCACGGATGTGCAGCGCAAGAGTTGATAGACTCCCATATTTTTTTTTTAATCTTAAAGAATGGTTCTTTATAGAAAAAGTCGCATGGTAATAGCTGTCTCTCCTTCATTATAAAGATACACTTTAAAACAGCAGATGCCGTTTCCACCATTAAAATGTCTCAGGCTGAGAGAGGGACATCATAGTGTAATATCTCTTTTGAACCTTAAATGTATGCTTGATAATTTAATAATTATTGATTATCTGTGTATGTGTGGCTACAATGTTAAATATCCCAAAGGAAAACTGCCTGACAGGTTTTAAACCTGAGCAATTGTTTCAAAATCTACATGCAAAGAAATTGATTGGCTAAGAGTATCCATTCGATTCATTATTTTTTTTTTCTTAAATGAAACACTAACCTCTGGAATAGGTAAATGCCTAGGATCACTCTAAAGAGACTGGTCATCAGCATTTTAAAAAGAAAAAAAAATCTTGAGTTTCCAAATTGTTTTCAGAAAGTTTTGATGCCTCTGTCTTGTTATAAATCTATGCATCTAGAGTGTGATCCAGGGATGTCAAGTGGCTGTGAAGGCCTCTGGTACTTTGCGCGGGAAAGCCCTTTTGTCTGCTGCTGATGAAGTCAACCCAGTGGCTAAACTTTGGTATAGATTTTTATCTGCTTTCTGCTATACTTTGAATGTTGCTAACATCTGGATGTGGGGCCGTCCTGAGTAGGATGCTCTGAACTTCTTCCCACCACACGAGGCCCTTTGCCTATTATGATGCAGCAGGAGGCCCTCACCTGACCCCACAGCCATCTCATTGGGCTTCCCAGCAACAGAACTGTAAGAGATAAATTTCCTTTTGTTGTAAAATATCCAATCTCAGTATTCAGCTATAGCGCAGAAAAGCAACTTCTTGTATACAGTACAGGCATCTCATTAAAGTAGAATTAACGTGATAAAACAGCAGCAGCAACAACAGCCTGGGAAGGCCTACTATGTTCTCAGGGGGGTCAGTTTTAGGAACAGCCTTTGGGAATTTGGGAATTGAGAAACTGATTCTCTTAGACCTCTCTGAACCTCCTCACTTCTTTGGAAAATATTTATGTCTCTTTCAGCATAAATATTTATATCAACACATTTATAATAAATATAAATATGAATTAAAATATATGTTTTAGATATATATAAATATATAACTCTGGGAGACTGAGGCTGGTGGACTGTTTGTATTTATACATATAAATATAAATATATATCTCAAAATATATCTTTGAGAAAACATATTTTTGAATATATATATATTTTTAGGGGGACAGAGTTTTACTTTATTGCCCTTGGTAATATATATTCATACATATATATATATATATACTTTTTTTTTTTGAGACAGAGTTTTACTTTGTCACCCTTGGTAGAGTGCCCTGGCAGCACAGCTTACAGCAACCTCCAGCTCCTGGGCTTAGGCAATTCTCCTGCCTCAGCCTCCTGAGTAGCTGGGACTTTACAGGCACCTGCCACAATGCCTGGCTATTTTTTGTTGCAGTTTGGCCAGGGCTGGGTTCGAACCCACCACCCTTTGTATATAGGGCCAGCACCCTACCCAGTCATTGAGCCACAGGTGCCACCCAAGATATATAAACCATTTTTTGTAATGTTGATATCATAGGATAGTTATTATAAATTAAGATTTCTGAAACAGCCTTAGAGACTGTAGTTCCACGTGTCTATTAGGGGATCAAGAATTTGCATCCTTTTTAAAAAAGAATCTCACTTCACAGGATTCTGATGGAAACCATTCAGTTGCTTTTGTATATGCCAGCAACAGCCAAGATGAGAAGCTAATTAAAGACGCAACTCCTTTTACCATAGCCCCCCCCAAAAATGAAATACTTAGGAATATACTTAACAAAAGAAGTGAAGGGCTCGGCGCCTATAGCTCAACCGGCTAGGGCGCCAGCCACATACACCTAAGGTGGCGGGTTCGAATCCCCAGCCCGGACCCGCCATGCAACAATGATGGCTGCAACCAAAAAATGGCCAGGCGTTGTGGCGGGCGCCTGTGGTCCCAGCTACTTGGGAGGCGGAGGCAGGAGACTTGCTTGAGCCTAGGAGTTGGAGGTTGCTGTGAGCTGTAATGCCATGGCACTCTACCCAGGGGGACAGCTTGAGGCTCTGTCTCAA
>CAUYTI010114726.1:0-19810 GCA_963575145.1 Galago senegalensis | reverse complement strand
CCCCCCCGCCCCCCCCCCCCCCCCCCCCCCCGCCCCCCCCCCCCCCCCGGCCCGGGGGGGGCTGGCCCCCTTCTCCAGCAGGAGGCACACGTAGTGGCTTCACGGTATTAGAAAGAACCTAGGTCTGTAACCTGAGAGCCTGGCACTCCCGCCTGGGTGGCGTTTCTACCTAGTGACTGGATTGTTCCTTACCATTCCTGAATCACATGTTCCCCAATCCTAACCCTTCCACATCGCAGACTCACGACTCTGAATTCTCATTCAAAGAGATACTCAAGGGCCTGGCAAGTCACAGGAACTCAGGGCTTGCTATCTTTTATTATTATGTTCCTATATGATACAGAACACTTTTAAAGAGGCATTACCCAGTTTGAGTTAATGATATTCATCTCAACGGGTTGGTAGGAGTAGTATCTACAAATTGTGAGGCACAGTGCCTGGCACATAGCAGGTGTTGTATAAATGAGATCCCTTACCTTAATTGCCTTAAAAGGGGGGATGGAGAGTAGGGAGGTAGCTGGGTGGATCCACTTGGGAGCCCAAGATAGCTGCTGAAGCTCTAGCCATCACATCTGAATTCCAGCCAGCAGAAGTTTCAGACCCACGGGGATAAATGGGAATTGCCTCTCTAAGGACAAACAAGAATAGCCTCCCTATATCTTTTTTTCTTTTTTGCAGTTTTTGGCCGGGGCCCAGTTTGAACCTGTCATCTCCAGTCTATGGGGCCGGAGCCCTACTCCTTTGAGCCACAGGCGGCACCCTCCTCCCTATATCTTTTTAAGGGCCGAGGCTGGATAGAAATAGGCCAGGAAGGAAGGGAGGAGGTATTTGTGGTCAGTGGCTGCTGCTGATCCAGAAAATTTCACTGCCCTAGAATAGGGGTCCCCAACCTTTTTGGCACCAGGGACTGGTTTCATGAAAAACAATTTTTCCGTGGACTGGAGTGGGGGGCCACTAAATTCTCATAAGGAACAGGCAACCTAGCTCCCTGGCACGCATGCTTTACAGTAGAGTTTGCACTCTCATGAGAATCTAATGCTGCCTCTCATATGACAGGAGGTGGAGCTCAGGCGATGAGGTGAGAGATGGGGAGCGACTATAAATACAGATGAAGCTTTGCTTACTTCCCTGCTACTCACTGCCTGCTGTGCAGCCCTGGCCCAGCACTGGTTCATGGTCCAGGTACTGGTCTGTGGTTTAGGGGTTGAGGACCATAGCCTTAGAACACATAGCTCTCGTCCTCCTCAGTGACCTTAGTCCCTGAGCTGTCATTCTGCTCTGAGGGGAGTATCTCTGGCAGGGCTTAGGTTTTATAGTTAGCTGGAGGGATAAGAGCCAGGGTGAGAGGTGATGGGGGGAAAGAGACTCTTCGCAGCAGTGGAAAAATCTGGTGTGGCTGATGTTGGATGGAGATTTTAGCCCCTGGCCATCTCCTTGGCTGTCTTGATTGAAATCTGCTGGCTGCCCAGATCCATGCAGGCTGTCACTGCTGTGGAGAAGCCTTCCTTGACTTCCTGTGCTGGTAAGGACCTGCCCTGGGGCTCCCCAGCCTCTGTGGGTACCCTTAACAGTACTCAGTAACCCCCTCACCCCACGCTAACTCACTCATGTTCTCTGATGGACTGTGCACTCAGGGAGAGCAGGGGACACTTCTAACTCACTGAAGACACACCTCTGCCCCCCAAGGCCAGCCCTGCACACTGTGGGGGGGGGTGGTCCGCAGTTACTAGATCCCAGTAACTATAAAACCCAGTTACTTGGGTTTTATAGTTAGGGCCCAGCACCTCCTATTTCCTGCCTTATAAGACACTTCAACTTGCTCGAACTGAGGCTGCCACCCCTGCCTGCCCCAACAACTCCTTCTGAGCCCTTCAGACCTCTTTGGGTTCCTTCACCTCTTAAGCCTCGGTTTCCTCATTTGTAAAATGGGGCTAACAAAGACACCTATACCACATGGGCTGGCTGCGGAGGTTCAGTGAGCTCATATATGTAACAGGCTTGTTGGCATAGGTCAGAAGTCACTACCAGAGGCCATGCGATGTGGCCTTGGCAGCACAAAGGCAGCGAGTGACCCAGGTTCATCTGGGTCACTCACATGCTGTGGTTCCTCCTGAGGCCTCACTTGCTGTATCTGTCCAGTGGGTTATCGTGTCTTTGGGGGGTCATCAAGAGGCTTTAATGACTCATCTCTGTAACGCCCACACGGTGCCTGGCAGACAAGGGCTACTGTTAGTATTAAAGGGCGTCCACCTGGCTGGCACAGTGGCTCAGACCTGTAATCTCAGCACTCTGGGAGGCTGAAGAAGGAGGATCACTTGAGGTCAGGAGTTCGAGATCAGTCTGAGCAAAGGGAGACCCCATCTCTGCTAAAAATAGAAAAACTAGCCAGTCACTGGGGTGGGCACCTGTAGTCCCAGCTATTCAGGAGGCTGAGGCAAGAGGATCACCTGAGCTCAGGAGTTTGAGGTTGCTGTGAGCTATGATACCAAGGTACTTAATCCAGGGTGACAAAGTAAGACTCTGTCTTAAAAAAAAAAAAAAAGAAAGAAAGAAAGAAAAAAGAGAACCCCCTTTGTGCCAAGTCCCTCTGCAAAGTTCAAGCCAGCTGGCATTTCCTCTGGGACATGAAGAGTCTTGCCCTGGGCTGGGTCTCTGCCCACCAGAAGCCTCATGCCTGAGTCCCTGGGGTGGCAAATCCCTCACCGGCTGCATCCCTGTCTCCAATGGCAGCTTCATTCACCCCCGATTTGGCCCCTGCCTGGGACAGGGCCAGCCCTGTGGGATGATCACAAAGGGCCCTATAGCAGGGAGAAGACAGGTCCTGTGGGTCTCTGCCCAGAGCAGAGAGCATCCAGCTCTCTCTCAACAGCAGCAGTGAAAACCCTCTGCCAGCAACTTCTCCTACAAGGAAAACAGGAGGGCAGCGCAGAGGCAATGCTAATTCCCGCTAATTACCCCGAAGGGGAAAGCACTGCTTTTGTGACTGCTCCTAATGTGGTAAAGAGCTATTATTAGGCAGGAGCTGGGAGGCTGCCACCAAGATGGTCTGAGGAAGTAGCGAAGTCTGGAAAGCTGCTGGTTCCAAAGGCAAAAGAACGGGTGGTGTTGGCAGGGCAGGACAGGAGGGAACTGGCATTAAATGATGGCCTCACATGAGCCAAGCAGCTCACATGAGCCGCCTGGATGTCAGGTTGTGTCTGCCATTTTGTAGATGAGGAGACTGAGGCACAGAGAGACTAAGTAAGTAGTCCAAGGTCACAGAGCCAACACAGCAGTGGCAGAGACAGGATTTGAAGCCAGGACTCTCTGGTGCCAAAAACCATGCCCTTCCCACCATATTCCATCGCAGACAGAAACTGGATCTTGTGAGGGCTTTGTGGCCTTTACAGGAATTTTTAGCTGATCTTTTTCACCTTTGATCCTTTTGGAGAGGGAGGCACAAAGTTGCTGCTCCCCTTCACCCCACTTGGGGTGCAGGCACCTTCTGATAGGACAGGGAGTCCTGGACATGGGCCAGGAGGCACCACTCTTGACTCCTGTGGTTTCCTGGTCTTGCAACCCAGCTTACAACATTCCTATAGGGAAGTGGACAGCACAGGCTTTGGACTTGGGATCAGAGTCCAGATCTATGACTCCTTGGCCTTGAGTCCATTCTCTTAAGCCTCAGTTTTCCAACCTGTGATTTGGGGCTGCTTACCATCCACTGGATGGGGTTGTTGTGAGGTTTGTATCAGGGAAAAAGATGGTCCAGAAGGCTTCCTGTGGCTCCAGGCATAGACGCTCTTATCCATCCTGTATGACTCTCTTTAACCAGGAGCCATCAGTTTCATGTGTGACGAGTCTAGAAACTCCTCTTATTCTTGGCCCTACACAGTCCACTAAGGAAGGCACAGGGCTGCTTCATTTGGGTTCCTTGAGTGAGTCGGGACTTGCATGTCAGGGTCCTGGGGATTTAGGAGGTGACAACACAAGAGCGGATGACTTGGCTTTAGCGACCTGGTGTCAGGCTGAGTGAGAGGCTCTGGGCAGGGATGTGGCTTATGGACACCCAAGGCAACAGTGCCTGGTGAAGTTCTGACTGTAGGATTTTTGTGCAAGAATTGCCCTGTGTTGTCCGGTGCCCAGGGTCAAGTGTCAGTGAACGTGCTGCCCAGCTTGTGGCACACTGGGGCACGTGGCAGTGGGTCAAGGTGCCCAGCTTCCTTTTTTTTTTTTGATACAGGGTCTTACTTTGTCACCTTCGGTAGAGTGCTGTGGTGTCAAACCCTTGGGCTCAAGTGATTCTCTTGCCTCAGCCTCCTGAGTAGCTGGCACTATAGGCGCCTGCCACAACGCCTGGCTATTTTTAGAGATAGAGTCTCACTCAGGCTCAGGCTGGTCTTGAACTCCTGAGCTCAGCCCATCCCTCTGCCTCAGCCTTCCAGGAAGTGTCCAGCTTCATCCACCATCAAGGTTCAGGGGAGCAGCTGGTCGGGGTGGGCAGCTGCTGGTGCTGAAGGCAGAAGCCAGAGTCCTTCGGAGTGCCACACAAGCTGGGGGAGTTTTCGGCTATCCAGGGAGGAGTCTGGTCTGTCTGCTGAGAGCCAGGATGTCGCTGCTCAGGCTACTATTAAGCAGAAACTGGGTTATGCTTGGGAAGCCCTGGGCACTTGATAAATGGCAGCCAACAATGTAATAATTGGAAACCAAAGATCTTGCTCTCATGGGCTCCTCTCATTGCAGGGATTTTCACTGGCTGGAGTCGGCTTGTGATTGTCACTGTGGCCTGCTGTCCTATTGTCCTATGGGGCACCTCTCTCACTGTTTCTCACATCTACCCCAGCGGGGCTATGCTCATCAGCTTCAGACCTGTGTTTGTGGCCTGCTGTGCTGCGTTCCAGTGGTGTGATCCTGGGTAAGCCCCTTAGCCCACTAACCTCATCTGTATGGTGGGGACACGAATCCTATAAAAGGTTTAAGCAGAGCCAGGCAGAGAATGTCCACACGTGGTGCTGTTCACTCCCTGATAGGTGTACAGCAGGTTCCTTTAAGCCTGAAAGGTGATCTAGAAACTCTAAATGGGTTTGTGCTGCTTCCCAGGCAGGTTCCCTCCTACCCTGTTCCCAGCAAGAATTCTTTCTGGCCACCTGCCCCTGAAGCCCAGACTGATCTTTGCATGAGAACCCCTGGGAAGCATGTTTAAAATGCAGACTCATGGACTGTGCCCGTGGAGACTGATGTGGAAGGTCTGGGCTGCAGGGCCCTGGGTTCTGCATTCCATCCTTTCACGGTCTGGCCAGCAGGTGCTTCTGTTTCGGGTCTGGCCTGAAGCTCTCCACCTGTGTCCTGTGCCTGAATGTTTCCAGGACAACCAGTCCTGACTAGTGATGGGGGTGGTAGGGGAGCCCTTGGGGGAGGACTGTGGGTGGGAGGAGACTGGTAATATGGGGACAAGAGTGTGGACTCTGGAGGTTCACACTCAGTCCTGTCAATTGCTAGTTGTGTGGTAGGAACTTTTTAAAGCTTCAGTTTCCTAATTTGTAGGGTGGGGACAATAGTGCCTGCCCCAGAGGCTTTGTGAGGGTTGAGATGATGTGTGGAAAGGGCCTAGGGACAGAGTCCACACACAGGGAAGGGACCTGGTAAACCAGCTACATCTTCCCAAAGAAATTCTTAGGCTATCCTGCTTCTGGGGTGGAATGGGCTGGGGCCTGGGGTCACTGGGTTAGGGTAACTAAACCCTGACCTGCCCCTCACCTTCAGCAAACGCTGGTGAGGCCAATACTCACCACTGAGGACAGGTCCACGTTCTCCACCCTCCTGTCCTGTAGCAGCACGGGCTGCAGGCCGGCGACATGGAGCTGCACGGAGGACGTACGGTACACAAAGCTCAGCAGCCAATCTCCCCTGCAGGGGTGGTAGGGAGTGAATGTTAGCCTTGGGACAGCAGAGGACAGGATGGGACCAGATGGGCCCAAGATGCCTGAGGGGGAAGCCTGGTGGGACTGAAGCTTCTCCTGGGTACTAGGGTCCCTGATAGTGGCAGCAGCAGCAGCAGCGGACGCTTTCAGAGCCCAGCCCAGTGACAGGCACATGCCCCGGGCTTCGCACACTACCATGGTGGCTCCCTGAAGACTGTTTTGTTCTCTCCTGTGAGCCCAGGGCCAGGAACAGTGTCTGGCATGCAACAGAGGAATATTCGCTGAATGAATGAATGAATGAAGAAACTGGATAAGGTTCTCGGCAAGTCAGCATGTTACTCAGGAGACTGGCTCCTGGCTGCTTCAGGGCTCCCTGGGAAAAGTGAGAAAGGTGAGTGAGGGGTAGGGTCCTCATGGGGGGAGGGTAGGACTCAGGTCCAGGTGGCCCATCTGTCTGTGAGTTGGGGGGACCAGTTCTGCCTTCTGAGGACAGGTCGTGGGGGACATGAGGGTGGATGCTCCTCTACTTTCTTGAGTGCTGAGAACCTCACTGCCTGCGCCCTCTCCAACCAAACCTACTCCCTGCACTATCCGGATAAAACAACCCTGGGCTCTCTGTTGTCTGTTCTTCAGTGCTGTGAGTGCTGCCCACAGGTGACATGGCTGAGGGTCCCACAAGGTAGTCTTCGCTCTCAGACTCCTGAATGTCAACTGGGGTAAACGGGAGCCATGTCCCGGCCATTCAGCAAATCTGTGTACAGGCAAGTTTCTGTTCTCCCCTCTGCACCTCACAATTCACGTCCAACTCAGCAAGTCTGGCCGGCTTTTATTTAGACTGATTCTCACTCCGGTTTTCATGGAGGGCACCACAGTGGAGTGATATGGTTGAGAGGCAGGAGGCTGGGGCTGGAGTCCCCACACTGACAACATAGCAAGCCCCCTGCCTGTCTGAGGCCTAGAGTGGGATGGTGCTCTCTGGGTCCCTCCCAGTCCTGGTCCTTTGTGGTCTCTGACCACAAGCTATGCTGAGTGGGCATCACTCAGAAGGCTGCTAGAAGGACCAGGGCCCAAAGCTGAGGGCTCCTCTGCAGACCCTCCTGATGTATGTCATACTGACTCCTTCTCCACCCCCACTCAGTCGTCTAAGCAGAGACCAATGTCCTGGGTACCTCTACCCAGGGCCAAATTACCTGCCAGCCCTCACCCTCATACCTGTCCCTTCTGCTCCAGCCCTGACATCAGGCAACCCCCTCCCTGCCCCCTCCCTACTCTTGGCCTCACGCCTCCCCTGAACCCCTGAGACCTTCATAAAACACTCATCTGACAGTGGTCCTCCCCTCTCAGAGGTTGACCATGGCTCCCCATTGCCTATGGCCTTTCTTTCTAGAAAATTCCTTAACTCTCTCCAGAGAGCAATGCCTTCAAGTCCTGGTGATCACCTTAACGTTGAGGGTCTGAGAGGGACTGTTGAAGAATGACTGGCTAAAGGGGAAGGAGGGCGAGCCACTCAAGCTCTTTTATTGAACTAATTATGACGTATGTGCATCAAATACCGAATGTGAGGGTGGTCGGTAAGTGTTACTGACACAGATAGGCGCGAATGCGTGAAGGCAGCCTCATTCCTTCCAGATTGCTTCTCTTGTAATATGACAATGCTTTATTTAAAATGTTATTTACAATTATTTATACACAAGTGGGGACAGAACAGGAACATAAATTAGAGGGCCCCGTACCCTCTCTACTGTGCTGAGCAAACCATGGGGCCTTCACTGGCATTTAAGACACTTCTCCAACAGGCTTTGGACCACACACAGCCAGGTCAAGTCCTACCTTATCAATTATGAGCTATGTGACCTTGGACAAGTCATGTGACCTCCCTTAGTCTCTTCAGGGTATCTCCTTGCACTGGTGGGAGGGTTGGCTGAGATGGTTCACACAGGTGCTCAGGGACCCCCAGGTGTGCTTGTCACTCTCACTCTGGGCCTTCCTGGTATCTACAGCCTCCTCCTATACATCTAGTCTCTGTAGAGCTCCTATATACCTCTCAAAATCCAGCTCGGAAGTTACCTCCTTTAGGGAGTGCCCCCAAGTACCCCCACCTGATAGGTTTTTTATTTTTTGGGAGACAGAGTCTTACTCTGTCGCCCTGGGTAGAGTGCCATAGCATCATAGCTCACACCAACCTCAAACTCTGGGGCTTGGGTGATCCTCATGTCTCAGCCTCCCAAGTAGCTGGGACTATAGGTGTCTGGCTAGTTTTTCTATTTTTAGTAGAGATGGGGTCTCATTCTTGCCTGCCTGTCTGCAAACCAGGGTGTGATGGAAACAAGCTACCTGCCTCGGCCTCCCAGACTGCTAGGATTATAGGTGAGAGCCACGGCACCCGGCCTATCCAGCTGATATTTCTAACTCTGTCCCTTGTGTGCCTGGTACTTGCTCCTTTTGTGATATTCTCCATATGTCCCCCCTGTGTGTTGGTCCCTGGGTCTTTCTCCTTTTCTGGGGAGAGAGCTCCTAGAAGGGCTATGCCTTAGTCACTGCCACATCCTGAGCTGAACCAGGAACTTCCAGGGGGAGGACAGCAGGCCTCACCTTCTGAGGGCCCACGGGGGATGCTGCTTACAAACCCCATGGCTGAGCCCTTGAACTCCCACCACTGCAGTAAGGCTTGACACAGCTCGTTCACCAGGCCTGGCCTCTTGTAAGCAGGGCTCACCCTGCTCCTTCTTCACTTACCCTCTCCCCATATGGATCTGGAGTAGGGTCCACAAGGTGCTCTCTTGTCCCCTTGGGGACTCCAAATGAACCTTCAAGCCACAGAAAGGCACAGGTCTGGCTTTGCCTGTGGCACCTGGATGAGTCACTTGCCCCTCTCTGAGCTTCGCTGCTTACCCAGAAGATTTGGGAAAAGTGAGTGAACTTGCAGAATTTTATTGCTATAAACTACACAATTGTAAGTGTGTATTTGGGTGTGTTGCCCTGAATTCTCTCCCCTCTCCCCTTACCTCATGTTTAAGTATGTTCCTAGCAAACTAAAAGGCCTTTGGGGGCCAAGCATCTGAATGCTGATTGGTGCTTAATTTAGGCAAGAGCTATTGGAACTCTTCAACCTCACCAGTAGCTGGGACTACAGGTGCCTGCCACTAGGCCTCACCGAAACTATCCTTACTTTAAAAATAAAATTAAATTAAAGTCTCTCTTATACCCTATTTCCAATCTCTGTCCACTCGTAAGGGGCAGTTACTTCTATGAGGTCTGACAATTAAGTTCAAGAAATCGTCCTAGAAAAAGTGCTAGATACCTCATTGCTGAATATTGCTATGGTCACCTTCAAAGTACTCCCCTTGGGAAGCTCTGCACCAATGCCAGCTCCTAGACTACACATCCACAAACTATGGCCCATGGGCCACATGCAGCCCACCTAGGACATTTATCTGGACCACCAGGTGTTTTTGCCGCCGCTGCCTGTCCTGCTTAGCAGCTAACTCATCCCAGGGCCTGCAGTCTGGCCCTCTAACAGTCTGAGGGACAGTGAACTAGCCCCCTATTTAAAAAGTTTGAGGACCCCTGTCCTAGATCATCAGAGCTGTCGTGGTATGGGTATGACAATTAAGTTCAAGAAGTCACCACCATGTGCTTACACTGGCAGCACTGTACAAACAACTCAGTAAGATTTTATAACCTTGGTGTATCAGGGTCTCCCAGCTGTGTTCATGTTGATGTGTGGTGGTATCTTGCTGAGTAGTGTTCATTATTGTTGTTGCCTATTTTGTGTAACAAATAGCAACAGCTCTGATGGTCATTCCAGAACATGAGTTCTGAATTTGCTATGAAGGGTGGACTAGGCACTAGCACCACTGCAGAGCTTCCTAAGGGACCTACTTCAAAGGTGACCATGGTGATGACATTCAGCGGTGAGGTATTTAGCACTTTTTCTAGGATGAGTTCATGAACTTAATTGTTAGCCCTCACATGTTTGTTATGATTCTTCTATACTTTACTGTGTGTTTATAAACATTCACAGACACATGCATATGCAGAATTATCTCCTAAACGGGATCATAGTATAATCTATTACACTTGCTTTTTCTCACTTTATTCTCTATTTATGGCCACTGTGGTTATTTAAAATTTTTCATTATAAATGAAGCTGTAAAAAGGCCTTTTGTACATCTGTTTCTCTGGGTGAGTACCCTGCCTTGTAGAATCTCAGATGTCAAAGTTTGTGGGGTTAGAAAATAGGGGCATTAAAAATTTTGATAGATATTGCCAATTGTCCTCTGAATGGATTTACTAAATTCAGCCACCATGAACAGTGTAAGACACTGCCCATTTCTCCAAATCTTCACCAACATTAAACATTATTTATGTTTCAAATGTTCAATAATCTGATGGGTGATAAATAGTATCTTATTGCATTTATTTAATTGATGGCAAGGTTGGGCATTTTTAAAGAGTTTATTGACAATTTGTATTATCCTATGAGTTTGTGTGTAGATATCCTTTGGTCATTTCCTCTTGGATTTTTTTCTTATTGATTTGCATGTGCTTTTTATATATTATGGCTCCTTTCTTTTTTACTGTTGTTTTTTCTACCATATCCTGATTTTAAACACCTAGTATAGGGCGTGATAGAGCCAAACTGATTGGCTGAATTCCTGTGTCCTAGTTAATGCCCTCTATTCACAGCTAATACCCATCTTTAGCTACCATTGCTGTGGGCTAAATCATCCAAATATAAAGACTTCCCAAATCAATTCCATTTAGTTTTGGATGGCTGAGCTGAGATTAAAATTAAAGTTAACTGGTCTCATCTGAGCATACACTAATTGCTTGCAAGGGGAAGAAGCTAGCAGAAAAATATCATCTGGGGTGAAAATTGTACTGTGTATGATTCAAACTATAGATAAACCACTCACAGAGTGGTGTGTTGATAGTGTTGTAAACTCTCGACAAATAAGATCTGAATGTAAACTCCAGAAGGGCAGACATCTTCATTTGTTTTGTTCAATGTCATGGAGAATAGAGGGATAGAGGGAGACAGTTCTCGTTTGGAGAAGACTAAAGATGTCTCCATGTGCCTGGCATGTAACAGGCACTCAGTAAAGACTTGGGAGTGAAAGTAGTTTTACAAACTCAAATGTTCTATAAAACTGTGTTCTGGAAGGGAGGGAGACTCTCTAGTAGTTTCATACGGAGTAATCAGACAGGCTTGAGATAAATATTCTGGTTCTGGCATGACCTTGGGTAGGTGATGTCACTTCTCTGAGCCTCAGTTTCCTTATCTGTAAAATGTGATTAATGATCACACGTAGAGTTTAGGAGAAGATTGAAAGAGATAATTACAATAAAAGATGGGGTCTGGCAGGTGTTAAAAGTCTAATAATTAGCCTCTAATTCTTCTTATACCACTCCCCATTGCTGCATTATTGCATTGGGTTTTTATAAAAATAACTGTTTCCCTATGGGTCCTTTCTGTTAGAGCTGAGCTTCTCTCCTCCTATCTTGTATTCTCGTGCCCAGCATAAGGTCTCAGGCACACAGTTTGCCAATGCTTTTTTTTTTTTTCTGAGACAGAAAAAAAAATGGTCTCACTCTCATCATAGCTCACAGCAACCTCCAGTTCCTGGGCTCAAGAGATCCTCCAGGCTTAGCCTCCTGAATAGCAGAACTCCACCTGCCCACAGCATTGCCTGGTTAATTTTTCTATTTTTAGTAGAGAGTGGGTCTCTCTCTTGCTCAGGCTGGTCTCGAACTCCTGACCTCAAGCAATCCACCTGCTTTGGCCTCCCAGGGTGCTAGGATTACAGGTGTGAGCCCCCACCCCCATCCCTGCACTTGGCCTGTTGGATGCTTTTGACTTGCCTCTGACCTCAGGCTGGCACCTCTTCCTCCTCCCATCCTGAGATATATTCCTTAGAACTGGGAATCCAGTGCTTTTTCTCTTTCTCTGTGCTTTGCACTTCAAATGACCCCACCTGCCCGTCCTTCTGGGTTCAGGTGTCTCCCAGGAGCTGAGGCGCTTTCTGGCCCTTGCTCTGGTTCTAATTTCCCTCTGAGTCCCAGTGATGCCTTTTCAGCTGCTGCTGCAAAGTCCACACTCATCACCCAAAGAATCAGCTGCGTCTCCACCAAGTTCTTTCTCATTGTTATTTTTTAATTGTTACTTTTAAAGTTGTATTAATGGAGCCAGGCACCTCCCATCAAATCTCTGGAGCCATTTTTTTTCTCCCTTTTTTCTTTTTTGCTCTCCACAGTTAATCACTCAACTTTACTGCTTCTTAAATTCCAAATGTGTTCTTTGGATATGGGCTTAGAATGTGACCTTCTCTGGGAGATTTGATCAGTATCCTGTGATTTTGTGGCCATGACCTTAAAATATAGGTCCTTTATCCAAAATCCTTGGGGCCTATTGTGTGTCAGAATCTATACATTTTTGATATTACAAAAGGAATCCTGCATGTAGCTGACATATCACAAAATATTCCTGCAAGATTTGGGGTGGTGTCCTCTAGTCACTCATCCCATATGCACAGGGGGAGAAGCAAAGACCTTAATTGTCTCTTATCGGTTTAGGGAAAGTTTGTCACTAAATGAGTTTGCATTATGCCTGGGGAAAAGAATCTTTGGTTTACTTTATTTTGTATTTTGGAGACAGGGTCTCCCTACATTGCCCAGGCGATCATCAAACTCATGAGCCCAAGCCATCCCTCCTGCCCCGAGTAGCTGGAACTAAAGGCATGAGCCACAGAACCTGATTTAAGTCTTCAGTGTTCAGAGCTCTTAGAGCTTGGTGTCCTGACAAGCTCCTGTGTGCCTGACTAGAGTTGTCTGTTCTCCTGTCTATATTTCCTGTTGGATGTAATGTTTCATGAGGCCGGGCCTGGGTCATGTTCATTGTCTAGCCCCACCACAGTGCCTGGCGTGAAGCTGGCACCCACTAAAAGTTTGCTGAATGGTTATCCCATGTGACTGATGGAAAATGAAAATGGTAACATCACCTGTCACTCATCTGCCTGTACCATGTGCAACTCCGTAAATCTCTCAACCATCATCCGACCATGGGGGCAGTTGCTACTGTTATCCCTCCGTTACTGATAGACAAACTGAGGCAGGCATTAGGACCCTGGTCTGCGCTATTCCAAATCGTGCACTCTTGAACACTGTCACCCTGTCCTTTGCTTCATCCAGAGACTGAAGAGATGGGCATGTTCTCAGGCTGATCTCCTGAGGCCTGGGGTGGGCTTCATCCTCCCTCCTTCCCCAGAGTCTGGGTTGCAGCCTTGGCTGAAACCCCATGAGTCCTTCTTCTCAAACCCCAAATAAGAGTGTCTTCCTTTCCAGCCTCACAGCCACCAGCCTTCACAGGCTCCCACACTCGCTCGAAGGTCTGTCACCCTGCTTGGGCCTGGCTACCCCATACAGTCAGCCTCCTGTCCTATCACCCTGCCTGGAGGCAGCGCTCAGAAAGCCCCGCCTGGACCCCTCCCCCTTTCCCCACTGCCAAGGACAAGGAATAGCATGTGAGTTCTCTTGCAGTCATTCGGAGGACTGCCTGTGGGCCATCTCTGTTTGTCAGTCTGTGTCCCATTCACCCACGTCCCTTCCCCCAGCTCCAACCAGGCAGAGCCACCACAGACTCTCCTGTCGTCCTGTGGGCTGCTCTGAGGCCCGACATAGGACGTCCTTTTCAGGATCTTCCCTGATGCCCATCTATGTCCTACATACAAGGATCCTCCTTGGATCGGGGAGCACCTGCTGGTTCCTGTAATCTCCCTGCACAGAGCCGGCCCTGCTCAGGGCTCAGGCACACTAAGTGTTCAGTGAGTGTTGTCCCCACCCCCACCGGTATGAGGTTTGCACAGACCTGCAGTAGCCATTGATGATCCTCCCGGACACCACCTTCTGGAAAGGTTCCCAGTGCTTGGCATCTCCTTCCACGGGCGCCCCCAGTAGGACAACGTCCTCGATGATCCCTTGGCAATCTGGTGAAAGACCAGAGAAGAGGACATCAGTGTCCTTGGCTGCAGGGGCTCCTGGGAGGGACTCTCCAACAGTAGTGGAGGAGGCAGCTGTCACACACATACACATGCACACACACACACATGCACACACACGCAAATGCATGCACAGCAGGGTCAAGGTCCTGGGTCAAGGTCCTAGTGTGCCTGACTTATTCCTTCATGGCTCCATTATCCCCATCTTAGAGGTAAGGAAAGCAAAGGCATTGCCAGATCATGTAGTTATTAAGTGACATAGCCTGAGTTGGAACTCAGATCTTTTTCCATGGCCCATGAAGCTCGCACCACCTTCTAAAGGACATGGATTCCTTTAGAAGGGATTGACAGGCCCTGCGTCATCCCATGTGCCAGGTGAGTGAGGCCAGCGCCTGCCTCTGCAACAGGTTTCCCGGGATCTGTGCGGCCTGGTGGGAAGATGAGGCTGATGAGGAACCGGGGTGAATGGGTCCCGGGGGCAGGCAGCATACTCAACAGCTGCACTGATCTAAGGATCCAGGAATACTTTAGGCCAGGGCTATTCAAAGGACAGTCTATTTGTCCTGCAGGTGCAGAAATAGAGACACAGCGTCTCTTTCATCTCGCTGCAGACTGGAAGCCAGCGGTTGGATGGGGGTGTGGACCTGGGTTGCAGAAACACTGTTCTAGACAAAGGAGAGGTGCACACGTCCCCTCGCCCAGACGCTGACCCCTTCCTCTGCTTTATTTTTCTTCTTGTCACATGTCACTGTTTATCACCCGTCTCCTCCCCTAACAGGAGGGGGCAGGCAATGCTAGTTGCTTGATCCACAGGCAGGACCCCCAACAGTGCTTGGCACAGATAGGGTGCTCCCTAGAGACTGGAATGAATGAATGAGCAAACACCCATCCTTCGGGGAAGCCAGTGTAGGGGCTTTGACACTGGTTCAAATCCCAGCTGAGCCACTTCTGAGCCGAAAAGGGCACAGAGGTACCAGCCTGTTAGGGTCTTCCTGAGGATTAAATCACAGGGTGGGACAAGCCCCAGCACAGTGACCGACCAGGGGAAGTTAGCCTGCCCCGTACCCCCCATCTTGTCTGTGGCTTTTCCTCGGGAGTCTGAGTTCCCTCATGTCATAGGACGCAGCACCCAGTTCATTCCTAGGGAATGTGCCCAGGTGGGACAGCTCTGCCCAGCTCCGCTACTCTCTTGCTGAGTGACACAGGGCAGGTGGCTCTCTCCCTAACCAGAGCAATTCCAACTGTTTTCCATGTGGGCTCTCATGTCAGCGCTCGTCTGTGTAAGGGGTTCCAGGCTAACAAGAATTTGAGCTCTCTGAGCTCTTCTCTGTCGCTGATGTTAAGAGATTCAGTGGCACAGAATTCCGATTTCACTCCTTTTGCTTCCAGGGAGATGGCAATCTGGCAGAAGGTTTTAACACTTCAGTAAACTCAGAATTTGAGCAGAAGAGCAGGGATGGCCCAGATGTCCCTCCGTATAACAGGATGTTTCAGGGGCTTACGCTGTTGGTAAGGCTGTTGACTGAAAGGGCCCTTAGAGGTCAATTTCATTCCAAACCCTTCCCTCTGGAAAGGAAGACATGAGAAGCTCAGAGAGGGGGCGGGTCTTGCCCAAGCTCTGGGATCAGTCCCTGGGGCCACTCTTTCTGCTGTTGGCAATAACAACACACCCGGTGGTGACATGGGGGTTATCGCTGCTCCCAGAGTGCCAAGTGGTTGTGGACCCAGGGCTGACCCTTGAGCTCAGCAGCTGTCACTGAGACTGGCCATTCAGGGCATCTTCTCTGCCCAGCAGAGTCGCCTTGTTGAAGAGCTGGGGGCTGCTTTTCTGCCGCAGCACCGGCGCCCGGAGGACTCCGACCCCTTGTGGCCAGAAGTGGCAATGAGCGACTGTTACGGTAAGTAGAAAGCAGAACTGAGACCAGTAGTTGAACCTCACTAGCCAGTCCAGAGGGCAGCCAAGCCAAGTCAGGCTGGGCGGTGAGGTGGAAATGCAGTCGCCATCTCTGGAGCCAGGGTGCTGGCTTAAAGGACTCCCCCTTTTAGCCTGAGGTGGTTGCCACACCCTGGTGTGCTCTTAGTTTGGAAGAGGATGTGCCCCCTGTCTGGGCGGGGCAGGCTCTCAGTCATGGCAGGGTGTGTCAGCTGAGGGAAGTCGGCATCACCTTCTTGTATGGATGCTCAGAGCTCGGGACCATCTGCTGTCCCCTGCAATGGGCAGGTGCGGGAGGGGAAACCTGTGTTAGGAAACAGACAGCGCTGGCTGGAAAGGAAAATGGTCAAAGTCCTCTGTTCGGACACCAGATTTCAGCCTTCTAGGTAAAATACAGAAAATCCTCCCTCAGGTACCACGTGTAGTGTCAGGCGGGCCCTTCCTCCATGGAGACAGAGGGTCCCTTGACCTGGAGGTGGGTTCAGTGTAGAATGTCCCCGCTGTTCAAGACCAACAAAAGAGACGGGAACTTCACATTTTAATACTAACTAATGTGAAAAGACCTAAGTGCCTTTTTGCTTCAGGGACGGCGAGTGTTTGCTAAGACGTGTTTTGGGTTTCTTCCTACTGCCGTCATCGGCTTTTCTGGAGAAGTTTTAAAGTATTGCGTTAGTCCTATAGCTTCAGAAATGTTTGGACTTTTTATGTAAAAAAAGGCAGGAACCATCTTCAAGTTTGGAAGCCACAGACACATACCGCTTTCACGTTTGCATTTCTCTCTTTTTTAAAACGGTTCTCGGGATGTTATTAATACCCTTTTACCATCAGAGCCGGAGGCCTTTCGTCCACTTATAACTTTAGCATTAAGGTGGCTCCAAACCGGTCGTTAAAAAAGAAAAGCTTCACCAGCCACGTCTTTACTCTCCTACTCTGAGAACTTTTTTGCCATTCACATGTGCCGTGAAAATCATTTCTTTCCAGCACTCTTTGCGTCTACCTCTTATTTCTATTCTTAACACAGGAGCCAAAGGGATCCCTTTAAAATGTAAGTCATAGGCATGAGATCTCTTTTTGGGGTGATGGAAATGTTCTAAAATGGGGTGGTGGGGATGGTTACACACTTCTGTACATTTCCTAAAAGTTGTGGAATTATATAATTAAATTGGATGGATCTTGTGGTACATAAATTATACTGCAGTAAAGTCAGATCATGCCACCCCTGTCCTGAAAACCCTCGCAGGTAGACCCGTCTCTCATGGAGTCAAGATCAAAGTCATTGCAAAGCCCTATCTGGCCATCTCTGTTCTTCTCCCTGCTCCGGCCACACTGGCCTTACTGTTCCAGAACATGTCACGCCTTTGCCATTGCTGTCCTCTTTTCGTGAAGCCTTTCCTCCCAGACCCCTCTTGACTCTCTGCTTCACTGTCACCCACAAGGGTAGGACAGGGCAACCTCCTACCCCGCCAAATGACAATAATCCCAGCCCTTATAGTGCTTACATTCTAGTGGGAGACAGACCATGGATGAGATTTTTTTTTTTTAAGAGACAGAGTCTCACTTTACCTCCCTCAGTAGAGTGCTGTGGCGTCACAACTCATAGCAACCTCCAACTCCTGGGCTTAAGTGATTCTCTTGCCTCAGCCTCCCGAGTAGCTGGGACTACAGGCGCCTGCTATAATGCCCGGCTATTTTTTGTTGCAGTTTGGCTGGGGCTGGGTTTGAACCTGCCACCCTTGGTATATGGGGTTGGCGCCCTACTCATTGAGCCACAGGCACCATTAGCATCAATGAGATTTTATTTTATTTTATTTATTTATTTATTTTTGAGACAGAGCCTCAAGCTGTCCCCCTGGGTAGAGTGCCATGGCATTACAACTCATAGCAACCTCCAACTCCTGGGCTCAAGCGAGTCTCTTGCCTCCGCCTCCCAAGTAGCTGGGACTACAGGCGCCCGCCACAACGCCCGGCTATTTTTTGGTTTCAGCCGTCATTGTTGTTTGGCGGGTCCAGGCTGGGGATTTGAACCCGCCACCTTAGGTGTACGTGGCTGGCGCCTTAGCCAGTTGAGCTTAGGTGCCGAGCCATCAATGAGATTTTAAAAAGAAAAACAGGCAGTAAGCAAGATACTGGCAAGTGCTATGGAGAAAATTAAAGCAGGAAAGAGGGATGGGGCACTGGGTTGGGTAGGAGGTTGCCAGCTCATTGAAAGGGCCTTATGGAGAACCCTTTGGGACACGGAGAGGGCCCTTGGCCAGTGGGAATCACCCTTCCTAGCTTCACTTTTGCTGTTTATTACCCTGCCTTTTCCATACAGTGGGTTTCCTTAAAGTGAGAGAACCCGTGTGGAGCTTCCGGGTCATTCCGAAGGGCCCCCCTCATTTGTTACACAGAAATCTCATCCCACGGCCGCGAAGGCGACACCGCCCACTGCCGCCTGCCTGTCACGTTGCCCATAATGAGATTCTTCCGCGCTGCAAAGACCAAAGGCTGCAACTTTGAGAAGCAAAAAGGAAGGATTTTCTCCCTCCCGGCAGGGGTTCGTGTGTGCAGTGAGTGATAAGGTGGGACTGAGGGAGGAATTATCTCCCAACTGCGGGGCTAGAAAACAGACCTTGAAGGAAGCGACAGGAGTTGCACCCAGCACAAACAAAATCCGCTGTGAAGAGAGACACAGGCACACATGGTGAACACACAGAGAGAGGCAGCACAGGGGAGAGGGGAACCAAGAAAGGAGAAAGGGGGGCCTTGACTGTCCTCCCAACCCCGCAGGGGAATGAGGTCCACACTGCAAAGAATGCCTTAAAGAAGGCTGCTTGGGCATGCTTTCAAGATTAGGGATGGATTCTTTAAGGGAATGACTAAGCCTTGATCTCCTCTGATTCTCTTATTTGGCCACGCAAAGCGAGGAGGCTGTTAGTAGCATCCTGGCACTCTGAAAATCCATCTGCACCGTCTGACCTCTCCTTGTTCCCCCTTCCTCCCCACAGGGGGGACTGAAGCCAGGTTTGTCTGAGGATCAGGCAACTGGTGGATACATCTGCAGGGCAGATTAATTTTCAAGAAAGAGTTGGGGGCTCCAGGGTCAGTGTGTTCAAACGTATCTGTGTGAGCACATTGACAAGCTCTTTGGCTTTGGCTTTATCTTGCAAAATCGTGGGCTGTGGTGTTGGCCTAACTTCACAGGGGCAGGGAATCAAATTGGAGAGAGAGATTTTGCTGCTAAGGTTTTTTAAAAAACCAAGCTCTAGAATTTTGTATCTTCATCCTTCTCTCCCCCTCCTTATGCCTCTTCTTTATCATCATCATCATCATCGGAGCTTACTTCCCGCTAGATTAAGACAAAGTACTTCACGCAGCCCCCACTGCCTAAGGACCAGAATCTTCCCAGCCCTGAACCTGGGACTCAGAGCCACCTATACTCAGTCCCCAAACTAAAGCTTGAGACCAGAGCGTCCATGGGCAATCTCAAACTGTGGACCCAGAGACAGTCCTCCAACTCAGAGCGGAGAACCCCTGGTTTCCCATGCTCAGCCCCGAAACTGGGGCCTGGGGCAAGGCATTCTCAAATATTGAACCCTGGACCAAAACTTTTCCAGATCCCAACCCAGCTTGGAACCCAGGTCAAGGCATGACCAAATCTTCTGAGATCAGACGAGATCAGGCACGTTCAGGGTGGTATGGCCGTAGACATTACTGAGTCTTGACCCCCACACACAAGTATCCTAAGACTCCATCTGGTGGAGTGGGGTATCCTAACTCTGCTAAACCCTTGGTTTCAGGTGACCCCAATCCTCACTGGCTCAATAGTTCCACTGACCTCCCTCCAGCTCTGCTTGGGATTTTTTTTTTTTTTTTGAGACAGAGCCTCAAGCTGTCCCCCTGGGTAGAGTGCTGTGGCATCACAGCTCACAGCAACCTCCAACTCCTGGGCTTAAGCGAGTCTCCTGCCTCCGCCTCCCAAGTAGCTGGGACCACAGGCG